>CAUYSK010115950.1:0-41549 GCA_963575035.1 Avahi laniger
TCTCTTTGAAAGAAATACTTCCCTAAGGATAACTTCTCAGCACTAGCAGCTGGGTAGCTCTCTAGTTTAATTATAAGAAGTACTGAAGCAAAGAAAATATGGTGTCTGCCTCTGCAGTCTTCCAAATGGTCCTTGAGACTCTTACTGTGCAATGAAGAAGATATGGTATTTGTGTTACTTACCCAATGTTAAGGTTTTCTGAACTATCCTGTGGTATCTCACCATGTTTACAAAACAGCATGCAAAACCATCTGCCACAGCAAAGAAAGAAAAACAATTTTCCTCAACTGAAGCCCAAATAAGCATAATTAGGTACATAATTGTGTAAGTGTGTGTGCATTATAAACTCTACTTTTAAATGAAGGAAAATAGTACAATTTTATGTGACATGGCTAGTTGTATCCTCTTCTAAAAGTTTTGATGATGATTCTCTTACAATGAGGAATAACTAATGCTTATTGAATGACAAAGTGCTCCATTTAGATGTTCAACACTGCTCAAAATATTTAATAACAGATTAACTGCTTAATGGGAAGGAAGGGCTCAGTTACGCAAAGTAGAAGGTAGTTATGGATAAAAAAAAAATGTTCTGTGCTGGGGAGCCCAAGAGAGACAAAAGTTAAATAGCTGAGCATATGAAGGTAGGGACAGCCATTCAAAATCACAAGGAAATAACTTGAAACTAAAGGAATGGTGGTATAGAATGAGAGGGAGAAAGATATAGGTGATAATTAATTTTAATAATAGTTTATTAAGACATAAAGAAAATACAAGCTTAAGTATGTGTATTATAATTTTGAGGGCTATCCACTAGAATAAAATTAGGATGCATCACTTTTCAATGTCTGAGGGAAATAGAATGGAACAGCCACAATAGCAGCAAAACAAACAACAACAAAAAAAACTATCAACACAAAATGATAGAAAAAAATAAGAAAGCATAATAAACATAATAAAATAATAAGATAAAATGCAAAAAAATAATTTTAAATATCCATCATTAAATAATATTAATGGGATAAATTGTCCGATTCAGAGACAGTCTCAGGTTGGATAAACAAATTATTGACCTACCTCCTGGATTAAGGAGACCCATTTAAAGCAAAATGTGATGAAAAGCTGGGAATAAAGTATTGAAAAAGGAATTCCAGGCAAATACTAACAATAAGAAAATTGATGGGGATATTTTCAAATCAGGTAAATCAAAATTCAAATCAAGAGCTCTGAGCTAGTGAGAACAAAGAAATATGTTTTATAATGAAAAAGTACAATCTGCTGAGAAGACGCAGTAGGCTTTTACACCATCATCATTTCTTGCCTTTGTGAATTCAATAGTTTCCTAACCTTCACTGCTTTTCTTTCACCCTTGCCTGTGTACATCCTATTTTGAAGAGAAAAGTCACATTTTAAAACATCCCTCTTTTATTCACCCTTCCATTGGCTCTCAAATTCATTCCATGCAGAAGGCAATTCCTTACTTGGACTTTTCAAGTCTTTAAGAAATCTGACCCAGCTCCTCCATCCCTGGTACCTCTCCGAAAATCTCATCTCTTATCACGCTCCCTGTGGCTCACTGTGCACCAGCCCAGTGACCTCCCTGCTGTCCTCAGACATGTCCCTGTCGCCCTCCCACCCCCGTCCTTTGCACTAGCCACTCCCTCTGCCTGTTACACTCTGCCCCCAGAGATCCACATCACTAAATCCTTTACCTTCTTCAGGATTTCCCGCCCCATTTAAAATTGTTAACTGCCTTCCCCTCCAAACTCCACATGCCTAATTTCATTTACTGTATCTCTCATTCATTGCTTTTGCAAAAACAATAATATATTAGCTACAGGAGAGCAAACAAGGAGTGTGGACTTAATATTGGCTGTCTAATGTTGTCAGAATCAGCACAGGATGAAATCTGTTGAATAATGCTATAGCAGGAATACTTCTGTGCTCTGTCCCCAAAAATTTCTTTGAACTCCATGAATAATTATTCAAAGCCAAAATTGCCACTAAGTATAAAGAAAAAAGTTGTTTCTTTTTCCAAAGCTTGCTATTAATCAGAATGAAATATATATCTATGTACTTAAAGAAAAAGGGAAAGAATTCTCTTTGATCGGTAAGGTCATCATTTGAGTTGCATTTTGAAGATGATTCAGGAATTTTTAGAAGATGTAAACAGGTATTGAATAAAATACAGTCTCTTTGAAGTCAATTAAGAGTGTGGATGAAAGCAAGGGAATACAAATGTACATTAAAAATTCAAATGTCACATGTAAAATATTTTAATTGTTTTTTAAAAATTCAAATTCCATTTCAATTCTTTGCCTCTCTGAGTTTCTGCAATTTTATGCTTAAGAAACCCCTGAGTAAAAGAAATTGATGTTCAAACTTTACATGGTATACTTGCAAAGAAAATGAGAAAAACCTGTGCATACATGTACGTGTATCTCCCTTCCTCGTGATTTTAAGAATGCATAGTTTTATTTGTTTTGACATTATTTTTCTTCTGTATATTCAATGTTTTACTATCCCATCTCTGAAAACAAAATGAATCCATTCAGATGTTTAGAATAATATGTGTTGCTGTGTTAATTGTGGAAATTGTTTTGATGTGAATCTGGTTTTGAAAGATTGCACTGCCAAAGGAGAAATCCACTGGAATATATAAATCAAGGCCTGACTCATAGACAGGCTATACATACAAAGGGAGCAGTGTAAAGACTGCCGTGATTCTAATGGGAAAGGCAAAATATCAAAAGGAGGAAAAAATGATGGCTCCCTATCTTGGCCTGCTGTGAACATCAGCCAACTGTGAATTGATTCTTTTCTGGAAGAGTGAGGATTGCTGCTTGATGCCTAGAATATCAACCACAGAAGAATCCAATGGAAATCCTGGTTATATCTTACAGTACTTAAATATTGCTATATTTTTTACAAAATTTATTAACATTTTTTATTTTATTATTTTTAAAATTTTAATTCCTACAGTGACCTTTTATATACAGAATTAAAAATATCCAACAATATGTGTCTTCGATAAAGAGCAAATGCCTCAGAGGAATCAAACCATTGCCTGAGATCTGGACTTCACAATAGCCAAAATATAAATGACAAATGCGATGTTTGATTGATATGATTTTTTCATTTTATCTTCATCATTCCTAAATATCTGGCTATTTTACAGGAATGGGTTGTCTTAGAGAAAGAATCTATAACTAATTTGGCAAACTATCTCAAGAATCTTTTTTTTTTTTTTTTTTGAGAAAGAATCTTACTCTGTCACCCAGGCTAGAGTGCACTGACATGATCATAGCTCACTGTAGCCTCCAAATCCTGGGCTCGAGTGATCCTTCTGCCTCAGACTCCTAAGTAGCTGAGATTACAGGCATGCACCACCATGCCTGGCTGATTTACAATTTGTTTTTAGAGATGGAGTCTTGCTATGTTGTCCAGCTGATCTTGAGTTCCTGGGCTCAAGCGATCATCCCACCTTGGCCTCCAAAGTGCTGGAATTGCAGGCATGAACCACCATGCTTGGCCTCAAGAATCTTTAAAATATTCATTCCCACTGACCTAGTAATTTTACTTACACAAAATAATATAAAATTCAGGAAACGATTAAATGAAAAGCTACTGATTGAAATTTTACATATAAGAAAATACACACAATGTCAACTATATACTATACTGTACCATATATAAATATATATATACCATATATAAATATATAGCTCCCTATATATAGTACATAGATTAAATAGATGTAT
This sequence comes from Avahi laniger, assembly GCA_963575035.1. NCBI lineage: Eukaryota > Metazoa > Chordata > Mammalia > Primates > Indriidae > Avahi > Avahi laniger. The sequence goes on from CAUYSK010115950.1 coordinate 3,759, forward strand.
AGATAAATACAGACATAAATTTTATCTATATCTAATCTATGTCTTAGTCTGTTTGGGCTGCTATAATGAAATGCCATATACTGAATAGCTTATAAACAATAGAAATGTATTTCTTATAGTTCTAAGGGCTGAGAAATCCACGATCAATGTGGCAGCAGATTTGGTATCAGGTGAGGGCTTGTTTCCTGGTTCATAGATGACACCTTCTTTCTAGTCCTCACGTGCTGGAAGGGGCAAGGCAGCTCTCCGGGGCCTCTTTTACAAGTGAACTAATCCCATTCATTAGGGTCCCACCCTCATGATCTAGTCACATCCCAAAGGCCTCACCTCTTAATACCATCGCAAAGGGGATTAGGGTTCAGCATATGAATGTTGAGAGGACACATACATTCAGACCGTGGCAATCTATGCCTATATCTATATCTATGTCTATGTCTATTCTATGTCTATATCTATGTCTATATCTATATCTAGTAGAGAGCTCATCCGTAATTATTTACACTTCTACACTTCTACACAATAATGCACATTGTGAATTATTTCTTCACACAGTGGTATACAATAATTATTTATACTTCTACGCTTCTGAGAGCTTCTTTACTTATTTTTCTATTACCAATCTAATCTTTCTGAATAGTTCATACCCTGCTAGGCATTCGGGTAAAAATAACTAATTTAAAAATTTCCAATTAATGCTATTACTTTCTCTTCCAGTTTAAATAATTTCCTTTGATTTAAAACAAACTGTCTCAGACAAATATTTAGTCAACTCAAAGATACATTTATCATCCAGCTGTTTCTCTATTTTTCTTCCTTCTGCCTGAGATGGAATTTATAATTAAGAAAAGCTTATTGTTCTACAGAGTTGGTGAAAGGTACCAGGTTTTTTGCTAGTGGTCGCTGCAGGGCAGCTGGTGACCAAGGTGTGGTTGGGCTGGTTCTACCTGTGGGTTTCTTGCTGGAGTCTGCCTCTATAGACCACAGCTAGTGTAACCTGTGCCATGTTCACTCTGCCTAGGCAGTGCTCTAGGGGGACATAGCCACTTCACCTTGTGGATTGGCCCCATTTCTTTCCATTCATATCAAAGACACCCTGGTTTCTGGCAGGGCAGAGACTTCCATTTAGTTCCCAGCCCACTAAACATGCTCTAAAGTATAGTACTTAGCCATGGAATGATTTCTCCACATGATAGTGACCCCCGAATCTTCCTGGACATCTCCCCAGCCATTTATTCAGTTGCCCTCCTAATCTCCACTTGGAAGGCTGCGGGAACCTGTGGGACTAGTGAGGGGCTTCCTTGCCAAACAGTGGGTGGAATGTGTCTTTGAGATTGCCCCTAACTCAATAATCTGACCACGTTACTCTGCAGCTGCTGTGCTATCTATTGCCAACCACACATTGACAAGATCACCAAGGTGACCGTCTCCCTCCAAAGTTCTAAACAGAAAAGTGAGTAGAAAGCTCTTCAGCTTATCATTCTCTCCTCTCTGGAACTTTTGTGCCTATGGAAAGCTCTGCACCTAAATGTCTGAATATTTGCTTTCACTTTTCCTTTCCACAATCCACTGTGGCCAGAGGGAGCAGGCTTCCTCTTTCCATATGACAGGGGATATCCCATGTAATATGCTATAGTTTCTCTACTCCTGATTGTAGTAAACTTGGTGGTCAAGGAAACCCAATCAGGATATAAAAGCCCTTTCTCTCCTGGCAAAATCTGCATACAACAACTATTGACATGTTAGGAGAAAAAAACCAAAAGAAACAAGATGTCAAATTTGATCATCAAAGCTGAGAAATTGATTTCTCTTCTAGATGGAATAGGTTCTCTTCCAGAGGAATGAAAACAACAAAATTTTGGAAGGGATTACATAGACTTAAATCAAATGGTTAAAAAATGACAATCCATTGAAGATCATTACAGGATATAGAAAAGTAGAGAGAAAAATTTTAAAAGAGAAGAAATAATGAAAAGAAAAGGTGGTAAGGGTCTGGAGGCAGAGAGTGTCAGAAGAGAACACCTTTTAAGATAGTTTACTTTTCAAAATCCCCATTTAAGCTTAGTAAAATGGGCTCTAATTGATATGTAACTATAATTTATTATATGTGAAAATATGTGACAAATATTTGTTCTTATAAAATATAACCAGGTTTAAACATTTCAAGGTTAAAGTGAGTTAGTCATGGAATCAAATGCTTAGGGAAAAATCTTTGGTGATTCATCAAATTGGTATTAACGGATCAACACATAAGTGCATATATAAGAATTAGATATTGGGCAGGGGGGAGGGGGGAGGAGGGAGGAGGGGACGGGTATATGTGTACACAAAGAGTGCAATGCGCACCACACAATGGGATGGACATATTTGAAACCTGGACTGAGAGGCGGAGGGGGGACAAGGGCAACACACGTAACATAAACATCTGTACCCCCATATTATGCTGAAATAAAAAAAAAACACGATCCAACGAATGAGGGCTAGCTCAAGTACTATCAGTGTCTTATATATTATTATGAGCGGTGTCATCTCTTTCTCAACCAGCATCAGTATATTTGAAACCAGAACATGTAATGCGATTGTATTATTGAATTGTATTATAATTTAAGTCAATTTATTATTCTTTTATCTCTTTAATAATAATGAAAATGACAGTTAACATTTACTGAATGTTTACCACATTTGGAATGTTGTTCCTAAATACTTACCACATTTAAATTTTACAATAACTCCCGAAGTAGTTACTGAAATCCTGGTTTCATCTCTTGCTAACTGTGCTATGTGTTGGTTAAGTAATTAGTCTGCACCGCAGTTTTCTTATTGTAAAATGAGGTTTAATAATAATTCTAAACACATAGACTGCTGTGAGGATTAAAAGAGTTAATACACAGAAAAAATTTAGAAGAGAACCATCACATTATAAACATTCTACAAATATTAGCTATTATTATTGTTATTCCATTTTACAGAGAAGAAAGCTAAAATTTACTGCAGGTCACTTAGTGATAAGCTGTAGAGCAGGAATCTGAGCCTACTACAGTGATTAGAGTAGAGCCTATACCCTTAGCTACCTTATAATTCAGCCACTAGATTGTATGTGCTTTGAGAATTTTTCTTATTCTTGTTCTTATATAGGGAGTCATGCATAGTAAAATCTTTTAAGAACTAATTTTCATAGAAAAGCTTACTTATACTGAAAAAGTTGTATGTTTTCTTTAGTCAGGTCATGGGTATGATATTATCATTTATGTTTCACTCTTTACCTTAGATGTGTCAGAAAGATCAGAATAAAATCAGATCAGATCAGATCAAAAACGATAGTCAACATTTGCCAGGATACTAGTACAAATTATTTTCCTTCTTTCAATATAATTTGGATGACATATTTCTATTTTATTAAGGAAACATTATATTTGTATTATTGCAACATAAATTTTGAAATTAGGTGAAATAAAACTTATAGATAATTCATAAATAAGTAATCTACCTTTATAACACCTTATTGCCTAATCCAGTATATTTTGTGTAGCCGACATTTAACATATACTATTTGATTATGTCAGCCTAATATTTGGTTTTAGTGATATAAAGTCAAAAAACTCCATATAAATGCAGCTAATTAAAATCCAACTAAATTTCTTGGATTTTTCAAATGGGAAAAGTTTAAGGAAGTTAAATGAACTTCCTGTAAGAATATAGAGTTTTAATTCACATTTTATCCAGTATTTCTTTTCAAATTTTCCTGCCAAAACTATTGTATTATGCTACAATTATCCAGAGGTGCTATTTTACACTTGGATTATTATTTCAGAAGCTCTGCTTCCGATGTCTAATAAGGTTTCCACACATAACTCCCACACCCCAGAGCTGCCTTCAAAGGTCATTTTTTCATCCCGTTCTTTGCCGACATAATTGCACCTGCCAGGTGAACTGCAAAACAAGTCCCAAGCGCACACGGTGAGTCAGTTGCTGTCATCCAAGCCGCTTTTCTGTTTATGCTCATCCCCAGCATTATGGGCTGGGAGGGCTCTAGGGCCATTTGTAGCCTCTCTTTTTGATAGCCAGAATTTTCCATACATTGGTTCTCAATTCCCAATTTCCCATAACAGGAAGTCGAAACCGACTTGATATCAAAGAGGAGAGTTTAAGATGAGCTCAAACAAAAGAGAGAGAAAGAGAGAGAGAGACCCCTAACGTTTCCAAAACATCCCAGTTTGAAGAGGGAAATGTGTCATGTTCCTGAAATGGTTTAAAAAGACGTGTAGCTGACTGGCAAATCTTTTGCTCACATTTCCCTGTCATGTTTACCTGTCTTGTAGTCTCCCAGGGGCTCTTTCAGCTGAAATTCACAGCATTTCCTTATTGCTAGTCATAAGTCTCATAGCAAAGTCAAGTATTTCTCTGTAACAAATAGATGTGCTCAGTATTTTCCCAGTTATTTTTTCAATTGGGAAAATAAGTGAATATTTTCAAAATCCTATGCCATCACTGAAATATGAGTTAGTGATGCGACCTCCTTTACAAGTGTCTGTTGCTCTCAAAATGAATAATGATGTAGCCAACAATACCATCTATTTTTCAGTCAACAGTTACATCTCTAATAATAGGAAGTAAGTGTCTGTAAAGCATGAAAGAAAATGAAAATAAATAAGACGTTTTCTGTGGGATAGAGTTTCTTTTTTTGTTGTTGTTGGTTAAATCTTGGAACTATCTGAGAATGGATTATTCAAATACAGAGGAATATTCAGCATAGCCTTGACCATGGTAATAATTCAGATGCTTTATTTTCAGAGTATTCAATTATGACCTCAGTATTTTTTTAATCCCACTGGGAAAAGTTTTCAGATAAAATGACCATAAGAATGACAAATGAGTGCTAGGTACTATGCTAAGCTCCTCAGCTCCTCTGGCATCCTTCCCCTGAGATAGTTATTCCTGTTCTTGTATTACCTGTGAGAAGTACATCAACATGTATTTGGCTGCAAAAATCAGACAACTAAATAGAAATCCATGTGCACTATACCTCACATTAGTATGACTTTAAACCTTGTGCTCTTTTCTCTACACAGAGCTGCCTAACCCAACACATTGTAACATTAAAATATTCATAATGCCACTATAATAATAATTATAATATTTCCTAACATTAGAATAATTTGATATGATAATCACAATATCAATATAATGACTCTAAAGAAGGTTATGACTAACTGGGAGAAAGGTCTGGAAATGAAGTATAACTGTTAAGAGGCCAATTCAAGGCACTCAGAGGGTGATTGCATAAATAGTATACAAAGACAAATGCTTCAGTAGATAACAACAAATTATAAGATTGAGGCAAGTAATGGAGTAGAGTTGCCTACATGGAGAGCTAAGTCAGTACAGAAAGCAGCATGAGGTATTGGTCTTTCAGAGATCCAGGTCTGCATAGGAATATCATTTTAATCACTTTTTGGAATCTGATGTTACGGCGAACTCCTTGTTTAAAGGGCTCAGTCAGGATGAACAAGTCACAGGTCAAAAGATCACAAGTCATGGATCACATAGATGATCCCAAACCAGCTTTTGAACTATAATCTTTTGGCTGTTTCATTGCTGGAGTCCTTGAATTGAAACTCCACTGATACTTCATTGTCTGCTCATCTACTTTGGTTTGCTTTCCAAGCCTAGCCTTAGTCCTTTTACAAAAAAATCACAAGGTTATTTGTTCTTCTCCCTTCTTGCCCACATTCTAAACATGCATACATGTCTAAAATTGTACAAATGCAAATGATCAGTATTAATTTAAAACTAAGTCCAAATAAGGAGATATGGAGATACCATTTTGGCATAGATTCATTACCCATAATTCATCACTTTTTTCCATTCATGCATTTTTCTCAAAAGCTCACTCCTAGTTTAATCTCCTACATGAAGAGTCATGACTTTTCTTACCTGAAAGGTTTCAACAGTCATATTCCTACTTCTAGTCTACCCCATTCAAGCCATTCTCCACTCTGCCTTACATATAGTCTTTCTAAAATGGAAATATGATGTTTAATCCTATGCTTAAACCTCATCGAATAGCTCTGCCTCATTACAGAATAAATTACAAATCTGTTAAGATTACAGACAAAGTCTGTCGTAACCTGGACCCTGCTTTCCTCTCCAAATTAATTGTCTGTCTGTTTATATTTTAGTAATATTACAATATGTGTGGCCCTCTGAAAATGCCATTTTGTTTTATCCACTGCAAGCATTTACTCTTACTATTACTTTGGTTTCTAATGCCTTTCTTCTCTCTTGCCCAATATATGACTCTCTTTGGAGTAAATCATTCTTTTTTATGCTTCTGTTGTGGCTCCTGCATACTTATTATTGCATTTATTATACCAACTATAATCATTTGCTGACATTTTAGACTCATTTCCTAGACTGGTGAGAGCTTTAGAGTCAATTCCATGTCTTACTTGTATCTGTTTCCCCAGAGTTATTCTTAAAGCATGGAAATAACACAGTTAAGTTGGTTGTATTGCATTGAATTTAATTGTGTACCCAGTGAATTCTTCCCACAGAATTCTAGCTCACTCTGCTGATCATCAGAGTCATTGGAACATACATATGTAGGCCATGAAACTGCTTTGGGTTAGTGAATCTTTGCCTTGACTTGATGAAAAGTAGGTTCTTTTCAGAAGACTAATGAATTTCCCCTTAAACTCAAGAATCACCACATAGAGCCTATTAATAACTTGGGCCATACGAGGTCTTACATGAAGTGTGAATTTGCATTGACAAAGCAAAGTAAATATATTTTAGAGCAACACACTCCCCTTTCCTTTTATTTAGTACCCTAATTTAGTGTGCTTAATGTCTATATCAATGAGAACAAATATGTGACACAAATGTCACCACTCTCATCTGCAAACCTAATTGCCATCTGAATCTATTGGTTCCTTCTTTGGAATAGAAAGCTTGACTTGTTCCGTGGACAATTGGTTTTAGTGGAATGGAATAATTTACACCATAATAACTACACTATTCACTTGCATAATGTATTTTATATGAAAGATAAGTATAATTACCTGAATTAAATTAATAATTTATTCTGCAATGTTAAGTACAGTATAACTCCTAGTTAATTTGGAGACTCTCAAAAAAGGCCTTAACAAATGAAACCCCCTTCTCCCTTCCTGAATTCTGAAAAAAACGAGGATAACATCAAAAATTAAATAAAGATACCAAAGTATCACCTTTATAACTGATAGAGGCTAAGTTTGAGTATGTGGCTTTACTCTGCCAGAAGGCGGGATTGTTAATACTCATCCCAAGAATTAGGTATCTGTACCAAGTACAAGTTAGCATTGTACTGGGGTAGGCATGTCCAGTCTGCCCAGGTAGGATTCACGGCATGAAGAAGTGAAGAACCATTATTATCACAAATGTCCTTGCTGTATCACCAATATCAGCCATCAGCATTACCTCATCATTGTTCATATTGTCACACCATTTTCATTGTTAATTTTAGAAATAACACTGTATTAACATTGCAGTACTCATTGTTGCCATCATCTGCTTCATCAACACCGTCTCAATAACCATCGTCATAATTAACAATAACAGAAGGATCAAGCACTTTTATCAAAATACGGTGTTCAGATCTCACATACCAAAGAGAATTGTTTCATATATTTTCTGCTTTTCCCAACATATCTCTCTAATGATTAAAACATTCACATTAATTAGGACAGCCATCATGGAAAACAGCATGGAGGTTTCTCAAAAAATTAAAAAATAGAACTCCCGTATGATACAACAATCCCATTACTGGGTATATATTCAAAGGATAAAAAATCAGTACGTAGAAGAGATCTCTGCATTTCATATCCATTGTAGCATTATTCACAATAGCTAAGATATGGACTCAACCTAAGTGTCCATAAATTGGTGAATGGATAAAGAAAATATGGTATATATACACAATAAAATAGTACTCAGCCTTAAGAAAGAAATTTTGTTGTTTGTGACAACATGGATGAAACTGGAGGACGTTATGTTAAGCAAACTAGATCACACATGCAAAGACAAATACCGCATGATCTCACTTACATGTGGAATCTTAAAAAGTTAAACCAATAAAGGCAAAGAGTAGAATGGCAGTCATCAGAGAATGGGAGTGAACAGTATGGGGATTAGGAAGTTGTTGGTCAAATGATACAAAATTTCAGTTAGACGGGAGAAATGAGTTCAGAGTGTACATCATGGTGACTATATTTTAAAATAATATAATTTTATATTGTTGTTAAATATTCTTGTATATTGTTATTGACTTAAACATTGTTAAGAGAATAGATTTGGTGTTCCCACCACAGGAAAAATAGCACTTCACTTTAAGATGAACATTTGAAAATAACAAAAACAAGCTATCTAATCACTCGTGTTAAGATTTTTAGCTCATATTAGTAGGTGGGCTTATCTAAAAGTTTCTTGGAAGACTTTTAATACTATAGGAATGCTCTCCTAAGGAAATTATCATTTGTTGGAAAATCATTAAATCCATAAACAGATACCTAGTCAGCAATTTCAACGCACTCAATCATTTGCTAGTTGAGAACGACTAAAGATATTGATATAAAATCAGTCTTATAGCCTCAAAGAGCTGATATTAGTTCCTTAGAGATCAAGCTTAGACAAAAACAAATAGGTGAAATTCTGAATTTATAGAGCACTTGTTATGTTCTAGCACTGCACAAATAATTGTATAGAATATGATGATGAATATCATTGTTTCATGGGATTTATTGCTTGCAATTTAAAATCACACTGTCCTATACTGTTATGCTTGTCCTCCCTGTGATCTCCTGAAAGGCAGAAATCTCTATGTGAATCTCAAAAGCACCTATCATAGGAAGTCTATGATAGTAACCACTTATGCTTTTTGTTGAAGGACTGCTGTTTGGGTGAATTATTTAACACAACCAACAAAACGGTTTGCACAACCTAAACTGTGACCACTAAAGATTATAACAACTTAAGTAGTAGATGTTTAGCTTATCTACAGCTATTGGGGAGATATATAAAATTAATTTTAAATCATATCCATAGATATTAACGTATGATATCTGCTGTGAAGCACTTTAAGTAGAAGAATAATATTCAGGGGAAAGTGCATCTATTATCAATTAATGAATGTTTCCTTGAAATGAAAATTGAAGCACTCCCTTACCTGAACTTCTTGGAACTAGGAACCCACAGGAGACTCATCCCCAGATATCAATCCCACTACCACCCTCTTTTGAGTATGACCTCATTGTCTGCTTACAATTTTTTCCTTTTCTTTTCTGTTTCTTTTTTTTTTTTTTTTTAAATTAAGGCCACTAGGAACAAAGAATTCTGCTCCAACTCTGGAAACTCGAATTGGAAAAGGCTTGGAAGAATCCACAACTTCTTTTACTTCTCAGGATCCTCCACTATTCCAGAAACTACAAGGCTTCTGTTCCATTTTCACTTCTTTCATTTTACTATTTTCACTCACACTTAAACAAATAGAGAAATTTCATTGAAATCTCCACACTGTCTCAGATTTTTCAAATTCATCTGTCTATCAGAGATTTCCAGGTCTCCGGTCTTCCTTTTTTTTCTACTTTTATTTCAGTTTCTGTTACTCTCTTTTTTAGTGCATTAGATTGATATGTAGGTTTAGATATATTGCACTGGAGCAAATGATGATGGCACTTAAGATGCAGAAGAAGGACAGTTTCAAAAATATTGACTGTAATTAGGACAGCCATCATGGAAAACAGCATGGAGGTTTCTCAAAAAATTAAAAAATAGAACTCCCGTATGATACAACAATCCCCAACAATCCCAAAAACACATACTTTAAAAATATTTCTGTTGCACATTATGAATGAAAAACAAAATTTGAATAAGAGATGAAGAATCGGATAATATGGCATGGCAAAAAGGGAGCTAGTTGAGACACAGGAGATAATAAAATACAAAAGACTATTTTATAGAGAAAATATCAAGAAGTTAAAAATTTATTTACAAGATTAAAATGAACATTAGAAGATGAAAGATCCAGAATCTACACAACAGAAAAAAAAAATTATGTTAAGAATAAGTCTGTGAAGCTCCTACAAAATAAGGAGGGAAAATACAAAATTAATTAATTAATATAATATGAATAGTGAGAGAAAGAGTACCGAGGTAACAGAAGAGGGGCAATGGGGTAATGGAGAGATGGATTTCAGTTGATAAATTTGCATTTCTAGAGAAAAGAAGATATTCATGAAATTTTTTTAAAAAATAATAATTTGACTATAATAAAATTAAACTTTTCAAAGCCAAAAAAGACTGTTTCTAAATCACAGCTACCCATTTGAGAAACTAATGTAATGTAAGCAATCCTAGGAATAGCCCCTAGAAGAATATTTTGAAGATTAAAAATGAAGAAATTCACCTGTAACCGCTTAGGCCAGGGAATTGGAGTGAGAGTGGGGTGAATTATGCACCATGGAAAAAAATTGGGTTTGACAAAGAATAAAGTCTCCGTGTCTCTATGTTTAAATTCTAGAAGACAATAGAGCAACCTCTAGAGAGTTTCTATGCTCAATTAAACTTTATTTTATATGGAAAGGAAATCAAGAGAAAAAAGAAGCCATACAAGAACTAAGAATAATGACAGACATGTTTTTCCTTGGGAAAAAAAATATATATATTCGAGATAAATTTCAGGCAATGAGGAAATAGCAAACAAAATAATAATAAGTGTTTTTAATATAAAAAACATGAGTACCAAATCTAGGAATCATGGAACTAATATAAATGATTATTTTCAACATGATAACTACTCGATTTCATTTATTCATTAATTCCATAACATTAATTAAGTATTTACCCTTCTGGTAGCTGGGGTACAGTGTTAAGGAATTTATTTTATAGTTTGGAGATGTATTCAAACCAAAAAGAAAGTATAAAAATGAAGTTATAATATGCATATAATGGAAAAATTCATGTAATGAAGAATGACTTAGTATACTTTAGATTAGGCTACCAGTGAAGACTCTTTTTAGAGGTGACTTTTAAGGCATAAATGTCCAAAATTTGCTTTCTACATAGCAATCTAAAGGAAGAATATTTTTTTTTTTGAGACAGGGTCTTGCTGTGTTGCCCAGGCTAGAATGCCGTGGCATCAGCCTAGCTCACAGAAACTTCAAATTCCTGGGCTCAAACGATCCTTCTGCCTTAGTCTCCTGAGTAGTAGCTGGGACTACAGGCATGTGTCACCATGCCCAGCTAATTTTTTCTATATATTTTTAGTTGTCCAGCTAATTTCTTTGTATTTTTAGTAGAGATGGGGATTTGCTCTTGCTCAGGCTGGTCTCGAACTCCTGAGCTCAAGCGATCCTCCCACCTTGGCCTCCCAGAGTGCTAGGATTACGGGCGTAAGCCACTGCTCCTGGCCTAAAGGAAGAATATTCAAAACAAAGGGAAGTTGCTATGATAACCCAAGACAAGAAGCAATGTGATATGTTTTCAGAAAGCGAAGAAAAGAAGCACATCTGAAACATACAATCCAAAGAGGAGAATAACTAGGGGACCATATATAAATCCCAATTTTTCTAGAGTAGCCCCAGTTTATACCTGTTATAATTTAATTTCAATAGTACCTTAATGTAATTCTAATAGTAACCCTTTTTACTTTCAATCGTGCTCTAGTTTGGGACAATAAATTATATGAATGTCTTCAAAAGAATATGAAATAAAATCTGAATGGCATATAAATTCACAGAGAAAATTGTTCACTCCTTATTCATTCCAAAATTTAAATTGATTCAGCTATAAATCATAGAAGAGTGGAATTGTGACACAGATGCTAAAAAAATATTAATATATAGTTTACAGTATCTATGACTACAGTCAGGGGGAGTGATGTTAAACCTTTAGATCACCTCTAAATTACATTATTTTCCTTTTTGTATTTTTTTTCTATTGCAGAACCTCTATAAACATATATATTCCTCCAAAGTGTAGATACATAGGCTGTGTTTGACCTGCCTTGAATTTGCATGTGGCTGCTCTACTTATTGTATAAATATCATTATGCAGGTGCCTCATCACCAAGGCAACAAGATGTAGAACATGAGCCATTCCACCTTTGCAGATAACCCAAATTGATTTGGTTAGCCTCCACTTCTGTGGTCAGCATGTAAATATTCAGCAATTCCTTATTATTCTTTACAATACCTTGCAGATGAATACATTTCCCATGCATATACTTATTTAATTTGTTTTATTTCTCTTATCTTATGTTATTTTTTCCTTCTCCCGCAATGTTCCGTATGATCAATGTTCAGGTGGGTGCTGTGCACAATACCAGGTAAATGACATGGGTTTCATTCTGAGTGTCATAGGAAAGAGTATGGAATGTTGAAAGCAGAAAAACGATATAACCTCATGATTGTTACTCTGACATAAGTGAAAAAAATGGGTTAGAGTAGAAACAGAGGGACCAATTTCAGGATGATCATGGCTATGAATAGGATGTGGCATTAGAGATGGATAGAAATTAATGAATTCACATCCTTGCTATAGTGAATTGTGCTGCCATAAACATTGAGTGCAGATGTCTTTATTATAGAATGACTTTTTTTCCTTTGGGTAGATGCCTAATAGTAGTTTTACTGGATCAAATGGTAGTTCTACTTATAGCTCTTTGAGGTATCTCCAAATTCAAACCCAAGTGCCCATCAATCCATGAGTGGATTAATAAAATATGGTATATGTATATAATGGAATACTACTCAAGTATAAGAAATGATGGTGATCTAGCACCCCTTACATTTTCCTGAATAGAGCTTGAGACCATCCTCCGAAGTGAGGTATCACAAGAATGGAAGAATAGGCACCACATATACTCGCCATCAAACTGGCACTGACTGATCAACACTAAGGTGCTCACATAGTGGTAATATTCTTTGGGGGTAGGAGGGTTGGGGATGGGTAAACTAATAACTAATGGACATGGTGAGCATTGTTGGGGGGAAAGGATACGTCTCAACTCATGGTTGGGATGCAGCAAAGTCATAACATGTACCCAAAATGTTTGTACCCCTATAATTTCCTGAAATTAAAAAAAAGAAATTAATGAATTCAAAATATAATTTGAAGGCACAATGAACAAGACTTGCTTATGAATTGGTGTGGGAAGAAAGACTAAGTGAAGTAGAAATCAAGGGTAGAGACTTCATTTTACCTGGTTATTTGTATGGAAAGTGCGATCATTTATTTATATGAGAAGACAAAGGAAGGTGTCTCAAGAATACAATTTTGGACTCATGTTTAATATGTCCATAAAATATCCAGTAAAGTTAAAAGAGATACAAGCTTGGCATAAAATGATAGGTAAAAATTTCAGAGTCATCAGTATTAAGACATTATTTAAAACTCTCAGACTAAATGGAATTACATATGAAGAGAGTGTAGCTAGAGTTTTGGTCCCAGTCTGAGTCATGGAGTACTCCAGCAAAACTTCCTAGACTGCAGTAAATGATGGAAAGATATCCACATGACTACAGACACTAGAGAGAGATAGACACACAAGTCATAATACCCTATTCTCCTAACTACAGTGTTTGGTTTAAAAAAAGAGACTAGAAATAGACATAACTCTAATAAGGATATTAAGACTTTTTCCTTAGATTTTTCTAACTGTAATTTTCAAAAAATTATGGCCTCTAGTCTATACAAATGTGAGAATATAAACCCAAAATTCCAGAGATAATCAAGTTTCCTGCTTCATGGAGGAAGCTGGCCTGAAGAATAAATATGAGGTTTTATATTAATTATTCATTTAACTAACCATTGTATACCACTTAACAACACCTAAAAAATTAAAATTTCATTTCCTATCTCCCTCTACTAAAATAAAAGTTCCCTGGAGGCAAAGACTTTGTTTTGCTCATGTGTTTTTAGTCCCTGGAATGATGCCTGGCACAGAGTAGATGCTCAATAAATATTTTTGAGCTGATGTAATATTCATAGCATATATTGCATTGTCCAGAGCTGAGAAAGTTCTCAAAAAATATTTGTTTTACCTAAATGAATCAATACCTTTCCTTAAGACTCTTTATGCATTAGTGTCTATATGATTAGTCTCATAACCATTTCTTCTATCCCAAACACTCTCCTTTTCACTTTCTTGTCTGTTTGACTCCCCCTGTCCTCCAGTTCTAAGATCAAATCCTACCTGAAGGATACCTCCTTATCTGTATCCCACAGAATGTTATTATCTGTGTTACCTAGCAGTTTGAATACATTTCCTCGCTATCTTGCCTTCTTTTCTCATGTAAAACAAATTTTCTAAGGATAAGTATAATGTAATAGACATATTTAATAGTCTGTCCCATCTAAAGACCTAGCCTTTTCACAGTTCAAAGAGAGACCACAAATGAGTACACATCACAAACCAAACCAAGCACTTACAACTCAGTCCCTGCTCTCTGGACAGAGATGTACACCTATCCTAAAATCCTTCAGTCCATTTCTTGTCCAGCAACCATCAAATTTTCTCTAAGGAGAAAATTTAAACTGAGAGATTGTGATGCATTCTCCTCCGACCTAATGTTTTTGTGAAGCCAAGGCTGAAGTCAGTACCATTATAAGGCAAAGTCATGTGCTACCCAATGTTGTAAGAGAAAAAAAGACTATATAGTTGCATATGAACACATCCTAACCATGCAGAGAAATGTTTGTTTTGTTCTAATGGTTTTCCAGTTCCCAGAAGGCTAATTTGTACTTTATTTTATGCCCTTGGGTTATATGAGATTTTTCTGCGTTCCATGCAAAGAACCTTCCCTTATTTGAACTAGCTCCAGTGGATTTCTGCTTCTTGTCGAAATCATCTTTGACTGAAACCATAGAAATAAAATTCTCTGCTACTTCATTTTCTTTAAATCTGTCTAGGTGCTTTTCACTTAGTAGGGTTCAATAAATCTATGGCATCGTGTTTATCTTTTTACAATCTACACTTACCCCTCCCGGTAATTATTTCAGTGTTCGCCTACAAAGGTCGTTATTATCTGTTTGTTTCTTACTTTAAGCACTTCATGCAACAAATAGAAGTAGTAGCTATTCATGTTTGAGTCACCAGATTGATAATGTGCTCCTTCAACCTGATGTTTCAGTTGTCAGTAATAAAGCGTGAATACTAGATTTTACAAGAGCAGATTAAAAATATTTCTTTAAAATGTCAATGGAGAAAGATACTTTGAAATGGTCTCTTCATATAACGTTCATCTCTAGATTCCTGCAGTTATGGTGCCACCTTTACTTACATACAAAAGGATTGTTTTAAGTCAAGTTGTTTTCCCCAATGCTGTCAATATTCACCAGATTTATTTGCCCAATAAAGTATTTTTTTTTTTATAGTTTTCTGTTCTTCATCAAAACATCTCTCGTCCTTGCTGGGCTGATGGTCAAGGATCAGAAAGCAATATTCCAGCTGTTCTTAAAACCAGCATTTCTTAGCAAGGTTAAGCAGTGCCTTTTCAAACTCCCAGTGCTGTTTGCGTCATCTCCTGGTGAGTCAAACCTGTTATGTTAGTGCATCGCACAGAGAAAGGCCAGCAAACTTTAAAACTCTAAAAAAGTGGCTTCTCTTTGTGGTCTGCCTAAGGTGGCTTGAGATGTTTTTATCTGGACTCCACCTGCTACTTTATTCTCAGTAAGTCCTTTCTTTAAACAGCCGATGCTACTTTCTATTTATCCACAGGCTTCTGAACTGCCATGACATCCCCAACTGAGAAGATAAAAGGAATAAGGGTAGAGAATCAAGGAGGTTCTCTTTTGGGAAGAAACTCGCTTAGGTGGGTTTCCACCTTTAAGGGTTTACCTTTGATAGAAATTTCTGAACAATGAGGCAATGGACCTTCTCTGTGTTAGCATCTTAAACCTGATTTTGCATCCAAACATTTCTGATGTCCTAGATTCTATAAACGTAGGTATACTTTTCGCCACGCTAAAACAGCACATGCCCTTGTGTGTGAATTGACGGAATGCAAATAAATAGGGAATAGTCCAAGGCTAAATAATTTGGGAAATGCTGAACTAAACAAAGTTGATGGGCTTTTTCACTGTAGAAATTCTCTCTATTTGTTAAAACATTGAAGTACATTCTTCATTTTCAGGAGGAAGATAATGAATGTCTGTTTCTCAGGCTTATGTGACTACTGAACTCTTTATCTGGAGTGAAATATCTTAGAAGGCCTCACTTTAGTGCAATTCTTGGATTTGATCTCTTGGACTTCTGAGTGTGGATTAGTATGGGAATTTTGGTTCCTATCTAGATCTTTGGTGGTTTGGGAGTTTCATGTTCTACCATTGCCCCAGTGCACCATATCTCCATTCATCTCAGCCTCACGCTTTATCAAGCTTCAATCATCTAGGTCCACTGATTTTCACCTACACATCATCACACATATGTTATTATTTACATCATATCAACCTAATGCTTCTCCATTCAGAATCATTGTTCCTTTTTCACTCTGGCAAAATTCAATTTATCCTTGAAGTATCAACTCAAATATTATATCATTGCATCTGTCATGAACTCACAGGATGACAGCACTGGAAGAGATCTCAGTAATTGTTCTGGTCCAAATCTCTTTTAGATGAGAAACCTTCAGGGGAGGTAACATAACTTTCCTGGGGTCACGTAGGAAGGAAGTGCTAAAACTGGCATACTGACTGGACCACATAAGGCCTCCATGAGCGTCCCAGATGGGTGAGAAATCCTAAAGCAGGGGAGCAAAAAGCAAGAGTTTGGACATTATCCCCTAAGAATCAAATGAAGTTACATAAAGTTTATATAATCACATACACAAAATGGTGTAGAGTAAGGAAAAGCAGCAATACCCATGGTCAAATCATAGATTATATAATTATAATTCATAGCATGGGAAGACCAGGAGTTTGGGGCTCTTCAAAGTAAATTAATCAAGTAGGAGTTGTTCCTCGCAGATCCAAATCCCAATTCCTGCAAGATATAAATCTCTGGTACTTACAGAGAAAGGCCTTGCAGTTCTTTGAATTTTGTTTCTGACAGCTAATACTAATACCTAGATCTCCTGACTCCAGAACAGCCCTGTTTTTACTAAACCACACTTTCTCACTAAATGGGAGCTGGCTAGAATTTCAGGGGAAAAAATTCATTGGTTTTGAGGGAGATAGGATGAGATATTAAGATGAAAGCATTACTTCAATAGAAACTGCAGTGTGATTTTTTGCTTTGCTAGTTATGTATATTACTCTTTCCTGACCCATCCTCATTCTATCATCTGATCCTTTGTAAACAAAATTATTTAAAAAATCTGCTAGTTTGTTAGTATGGAGTAGAGATCTGCCTTATCACCAGTGATTACAGTATAGTGCACATTTCAAATAACTACTTTCTACTCTACTGCACAGCCATTTTTAACAGAGATGTTTGATTTCTAAGACTGAAGATCTATAATTTTATTATTCTTTGACATAGTTAATAAAATCCATGGTTTTTGATATCAATATTTCTTTGTCATGCCCTGTAGCTTAGCCCACTTGTCTGGGTTCTTCACCCTAATGTTTAAGTGGCACTACACATTTCTACGTGAGATCCCACTGGTGCTTAAATCTCAACACTTCCAAAGAAGAGCTTCTTGTTCCTCTTAAACATGCTTTTTCTACTGCATTTTCTGTCTCAGAAAATTATATTCCCATCCTCTACTCAATCTATCCACATGTAGATTTCATCATAGAATTAACCTTCTTTTTAATTTCTAAATTCAATTCAAACTTAAGATATGTTATTTCCTTATCGAAAACACGTCTTGAATGTCTTGCCTCATTTCTATCTCTGTAACCACTGTCTTTATCCAAGCCTTCACCATTCTAGCCTAAAATATCATAATATCCTCCTGAGTAATGTCTTTGTCTCACATCTTTACTCCTCACTGCTGCTAAAAATGATCTACATGAATGCAATCTGACTGTGCCACTTCCATTCTTAACATTATATAATAGCTTCCTATCACCTGTGGGACAAGACATATCAAAGATCTCTACTATTGCCTTCTCTCATTTTTAACTCATCTCTTGCTATATCCTATATCAATCTCTCCAGTTACCTAGAACTATTTTCAATCTGCTACCTTTTCATCTTCTCTTCCCAACATTGCTTTTGTTTTTCCTTCTGCCTACAATAACATTTCTTCTTCCTTACTCATATGTAAGATTCACTTTATACTTTCTTTATTCTAATAAATTTCTGGCAGACCATTTAGACTAGATTATATGCCCTTCCCTTGTGCCATTCCCTATGGCACAAGGGAATGCATCTGTATGCCCTGTAATCAGCCATTTACATGTCTGTTCTTTAGAGTGTTTAGTAGGTCCCCAAGATGAAACTCAGGTTCAATGATTTGCTAGAAGGACTCACAGAACTCACAAAAGCCATTATACTCAGAGATATCGTTCATTACAATAAAAGAATACAGATTAAAATCAGCAGCAGGAGAGGCACATGGGACACTGTCCAGGAGAATTCCAGGCATAATCTTGCAATCGTCCTTTCCCATTTGGAGTTGTGCAGATAACACTTACTTCTCCCTGAGTATTGCCAAACAAGGAAGCTCACCTGAACCTTGAGTTGGTAGTTTTTATTGGGAGTCATCCACGTAGACACAGAAGACCACATAATGGCTGACCTTAGTCTCCAGCCCTTCCAGAGGCATAGCTGATATAGAATGGCCCAAGACCCGCTACCATAAAACATATCATTAGCACAGGTTATGTGACATGGCCAAAAACATATAGTTACACAAAGACATTCTTATTAGACAGACTATTCCAAGGACTTAGAAATTTGCTTTCAGGATCCAGGGACAATGTCCCAAACCTTCAAGATTAACCTCTACTGTACAACTTCCCACCAAAGTGTGCTTCCCATAAGAGGAAGGAATGTGCCATGTTCATCCATGAATTCTCATTGTCTACACAAGTTCAACCCAGAGTAAGATCATAATATATGACTTCAGAATAAATGAGTTGCTGAATTTTAAAAAGTTATTTTAATAGCTCTTCGAAACTCCCTACAATTTCTTTACTACCACCTTCTGAGACTTGAACTTGCTGATATTAAATTGGTTTCTTTACTTATATCTCATAGTCATCCATTTTGTGTCTGTTTTATTTTTCAGTACAGTGTATACTATTAAGAGAAGAGGTCAAACTCAATAGTCAAAAGACTATTTTTTAATTGCCATTATGGTTTAGACATAATACTATCTCCTTCTCCCAGTGTTCCATATCATCTTTGTTCCAGTGATCTTTTAGAGAGGCAAATTGGTTCACATCACTACTCTGTTTTTGTAGCCTACAACAGATCCCTGTGCCATTTAGAGTAAAATGCATATTCTTGCTATGGCCTACAAGACCATAAATCCTACATGATCTAGCTTCTGACTGCCTCTCAATCTCACCTACTCATTCTATTATGCTGTTTCTTAGTAGCAATTTATAACTCTCTAGAGTTATCTTACTCATTTATTTCTCTTTCTTCTACTTCTCTCCAACTTGAATGAAAGTTCCATGAGATCAAGACCCTTAGATACGTTGCTCAGTACTTTAGGTCCAGCACTTACAATAGTGCCTAGAACATTATTGGTTGATTGTAGTCATTCATATGGAAGCATTAATGGGTTTTATCAGAAGGTGGGAGAGCAGCTCACTAAATGGTAACTTCAGTAGGAAGGATGGGGAAAATTTATACGAGTGTTTGATGCCACAGTGAAAGCTGTGCATGATGGAAGTTTGGATACCTAGGCAGTGTGAAATACTATCAGACTCTTAAAAGCAGGTGTATCTGCAAAGGAATGTGAGAGGAAAAAACACAAAGAATGACTAATGCCACTTTCACCTTTCCAGCCTCTCTCTTACCTTAGTGCCCTCCCTATTCACTCCTGGTATTCCTACCACATCACTCCCACAATGCTTCTGGTATCCAGGAACGGGAGAAAAATGACATTTAAAAAAAGGCGTTCTCTTTCCTGTGTTAATGCCTCATTGACGCCCAGAAATACTTAGCTGTAAAACCTCTTCAGTAGCTTTTTATTACCTACAAGATAAATCAAGACATCTACAATCCTTAATTAAATGAACCTAAGCTATGATCGCTGGCTCAACTGTTGTCACTAATCTCGATGCCCCTGTGCACTGCCCACCACTAAATGGTACTGACAGCAGTTGGGGAATAGAATCAAATTTCTCCAACTCAAGAAGTAAGAAATAATAGATAAGAGAATAACAAAGAAGGACATTTTCCCCCCACCAGGATTGGAAAGGGAACAGAATAAACAATCAGTGGAAACCTACTTCATGCTCACAGCATCCTGTTTTACAAATAAGGAAGTTTTGCCTAGAATAAAAAATAAGACATCAGAATTCTAGTTAAGTAACAGAGCTGGGTTCTCAACTGGGTCTGCATGTTCCCAAAGCCCTTCCTCTCCCAGATACAGGAGAATGCCACTGCTAGGGTGAAGCCCAAAGAAAGAGAATTAGAAAAAAATTCGTAACTGTGTTAATTAATATTGATATTTAGCAGACCTGTCTTCAGGCCCAGAGAAGGCATACACAGGAATATGGCAGCTGGATGTCAGAAAGCCTCACGTTACGCATTTTACTTATCCTTTCCTCAGAGAAGAGCAGAAAGAAGCACCTAACCTGGCACACTGAGGAGGAAACATGCTTGGTTGTTTTCCTGTCTCCAATGTGTCAGGAAGGGGCAGGGAGAGAGCCTTGGCTGTAGACAGAGAAGCAGCTGTTTTTCTGCAGGACATTGGCTCTGTAGATTAGCAAGGCAGGCAGGTAAACAGCGCAGAGTTGATCAAGAAAATCATCCCCTTCCAAGTTGCTAATGTAAGACCCTCAAAGGGTTAAGGATGGTGGATTTTTTTCTTTGTGGTTGCTATGTGCATCCAGAGAACAAGCAGATTGTTCCCGACAACTCGAGGAGCACCCCTTCAGTGGGTGAAGGGTGAACTCAACCACAACGCACTTGCTGACGTACAGTTGATCCCCAGAGACTCAAGGCTGTTTTTGTGTGTGATCAATGTAATATTCCACTGCTAAATTTAGAAATCCTGCATCCTATGACAATGGCACCTCACCATGACTAATTAGCAATGAAAACTGTGGAGGGGATAGGTTTAATTATTTAATCTCCAAGGTTTTGATTAAAATAAAACCTTTTGCTACAGGGTAAAGAATTTATATGTACACAATTTAAGATGATAAAGTAATAAAGCTCATACCACAAATCACATGAGGAAAAGAGTCTCAAGTCACAGACCCTCTGTGTATATATGAGATCAGTCATTGTGTGTGTATATATGTGTGTGTGTGTGTGTGTGTGTGTGTGTGTGTGTGTGTAAACCCTGAAGACAGTTGTGTATATATGTTATATGGACATAAGTGTGAGCATATAACATGAGACATGTATATGCATATGCATTTCTAAAAATTTATGGATATACAGGAAATGTGTATACATGATTGTGCCATGTATGTGTTATATGTATGAACAACTCTGAAGATTCATGTGTGTATATCAAACACTGAAGAAATATGCATGTACATGTGGACAGCATAGAAGTTGCATGTGTATATACAACACTAGAAATGTGTATATACAACACATACAGCTCTGTGTGTATAAAACTGTAGTTTATGTATTCAATAGTTGAGATTTGTATGTGTGTGTCTATTTTTGGAGTTAGACTATGCTGGTCCTGGAGATGTATATGTATGTCTTTTGAGAAGACTCCTGGAGATCTATTTGTGGGTAATTGCCAGAGATGTGTTCATTTACAGCACTGCAAACATATGCAGAGCTGTGTATATATAAATATACATACATGTAACTGAAGTTTCATACATTTGTCAAATATTTCATATATATTACATGTCCAAATTGAGATGTCAGTTATATGTGTGTGTGTGTGTGTTTGTGTGTATTATACTACCATACTACCATGCATTTATGTGTACATTTTCACAACATTCAAAAATTCTATGTGGATGTGGGCAAATGGTATGCGTATATTTTATATATAATTTATATATGATGTATATATTCAGTAAACAGTAATATATAATATATATACAATGAAAATAGATTATATAAGATATATTAAAATGTAGGTGTGGATATACCCCTTATTATACAGGAGTATACATAAAACATTTGAGATATATATCTAAGTCCTACATGTTAACCCTGTAAATAGTATCTGTGTGAATTTACATTTATGTTCAATGTTGGAAGCATGTGAAAGATATCCATGACCATGTTTATAATATTAGAGATACATGTATATATATTTGCTACACAGAAAGTGTGCACAACACTACAGTATGTTCTCTTTGCTTGAAACATTTTTTTAGGCAGAGGCAATAAATTTTCCTTTCAAGGAAGGTAGAGAGCAGACTGCTCCAATAAGGAACTAGTCAGAAATATTTCTTAATTGTGTAAAATATACATAACAAAATTTACCATTTTAAGTGTACAATTTAGTAGCATTAACTACATTTATATTGTTTTACAATCATCACCATAACCCATCTCCAGAACTTTTTCCTTTTGCAAAACTGAAACACTTTACCAATGAAACAATAAGTCCTCATTCCTCCGCACTCTCAGCCCATGCCACAAATCCACTTTAAGTCTTTATGATTTTTTTTTTTAATTTCAGCATATTATGGGGATACAGATGTTTAGGTTACGTATGTTGCCCTTGCCCCCACCTCCCCTCCAAGTTCTAGTCTCAAATATGTCCATTCTTCGGGTGGTGCTCATTGCACTCTTTGTGTATGCGTATACCCATCTCCTCCTCCCTCCTCCCCCCTTCCCCCTCCCCTTTCCCCCTTGCCCAGCATCGAATAGATGTTATTCTTATATGTGCACTTATGTTTTAATCAGTTAATACCAATTTGATGGCGCGTACATGTGCTTGTCTTTCCATTCTTGGGATACCTCACTTAGTAGAATGCATTCCAGCTCTATCCAGGAGTATACAAGAGGTGCTATATCACCATTGTTTCTTAATAAAAGCCATTATAACAGGGGTAAAGGTGATCCTCATTGTGGTTTTAATTTGCATTTCCCTGATGATTAGTGATGTTGACTATTTTTTCATACGTTTATTGGAAATTTGTCTTTTTTCTTTTGAGAAGCTTTTGTTCATATCTTTTGTCCACTTTTTAATAGGATTCTTTGTTTTTTTTTCTTGCTGATTTGCTTGAGTTTTTTGTAAATTCTGGTTATTATCCCTTTCTTGGATGTGTAGCTTGCTAATATTTTCTCGCATTCTGTGGGTTGTCTATTTTCTCTGTTGATTATTTTCTTAGCTGTGCAGAAACTAATTTTTTAGTTTAATCAAGTCCCATTTATTAATTTATGTTGTCGCCATGGTTGAAATAGAAAGTATTTCTTCCCTCAACATATGGGACAAAAGAGAAAGATCAGAGACAGAGGAAAGCAGGGTGGTGGAAGTGCTGTTCTATTGGATGGTGGCCGCCTGTCCTGTCTTGCCTGGTCATAGTTATCTTTCTGACTGAGAGACCCAGATATCTATGGTTGTAATAAATGGGGTTTATTATTTTGTCAAAGTGTTTTTCTAAGTATCCTATGTTATGATTTTATGAATTATTGTGTATACAATATGCATAATATATTATAATATGCACAAATACATTGCAATGTCTATCATGTCACAAATATAATACTGTCATAAGTCACTTAATGATGGGGATACTTTCTGAGAAATGCATTGTTAGGTGATTTTGTCTTTGTGCAAACATCATGGAGTGGTACTTACATAAATTTAGATGGTATAGCCTACTACACACCTAGGCTATGAGGTAGCTCCTAGGCTACAAACCTGTACTGTACTGAATATTGTAGTCAATTGTAATGTAATGGTAAGTTTGTGTATATGTAAACATATCTAAACATAGTAAATGTACAGTAAAAATATGCTATCGTAATGTTATGGGACCACCATCATATATATGATACATCATTGAATAATAGGTTGTTATGGGTTGCATGACTATATAGATATAGCAGATATAGTTATAATACCCTGCTCATAAAGAGTAACAAATAAGTACAGTTTGTTGAGTTACTAGTATCTGCAAACAGGTTTAGAAGCCTTACTGATTTTAATACCCTCTCAAATCCCACAAAATTAGCCTGATTAAAAATCATTCCACTCATTCTAAATTTTAAAAAATTGATTTAATCTGTTGCAATTGCTGAACTTAAATAAATCCTTAATCTTTATAGTTCAATTTGACCATCCATATGATAAACATAACAAGAGTTATAAGCCTGTGTGAGGATCAAGCAAAGTATTACCTTTAAAATTCATAGGAGAACCTTGGTGTGAAGCAATGACTCAATAGTGGTCTGTAACCATTATTAGTTACAGTAACTATTAGTTACTATTAGTCTGTAGTAATGAATACTAATAATATTCATATTATAAATATATTTATTTTATTTTCAGTATTTCTTGATTCATATTTCTGTAAGTTGTAAGTATATTCAATATTATTATCTCTCCCCCAGGAATATCTAAAATAATATTGTTTGCTCTAGATACATTATCTCTGTGTAGTAGTTAAATGTAGTTATATATTTCAATGCAGACCTCAAGTTTAAACTTTCTGTATCTATGGTAATTGCTGTGAGACATTTTTAATTGGTTTCCAGAGCAATTATTATATTTTTAATTTATCCTTATTATATAGATTATGCTTTCACAAATTATATCTTAGAATAAATAAGAACTTCTAGGTAGATGAAAATAATTATAAATTAAATACATATAATTCTCACCAAGTTCTTAATGCATGATTTAGTCAAAGGGCACATAGGCTTAGGTTGCTGGTAACCTGACCTTCACGTATCTCCACATGACCTCCATGAGAGCTCAGATACTATCATTTGTAATTCTTGCACGTATTATTTTGCCTCACCTTTCAGTGCCAGCCACTGTGCCATGATTCTGGGACGTTTAACACAAATATATGTGAATCCACTGCTCACTCATAATGAAAATTTAAGAAATAAAAATCAAACCAATACTGGAAGGAAAGTATAAGCTGAAGGGGAAAAAATCCCTATTTCTGCCCTGCATAAATAGCTTTTCATTTTTTCTATCTCTATATCAGCTGGCCATTGAAAAATCAAAAGTCCTTAAGGAGCAGAAGTGTATTTTTATATTGATTTCTCACAGAGTTATGTCTCCCATTCTAATACTGACTCATAAGGATGAAACGTCTTCTCCTTGGCATTCCTATTTCCTTTTGCCAAAGGGTTTTATTTTCTTCTGGCTCTTCCTATTTATCTGGCTTCTCTTCAAAAATCTGAATAACTGTTTAATTTAAGAAAAATATAAATATAGAATGAATTCTTTTAAAATTGTATGAATACATTAAAAAATCTGTTGCTTTCAAGTGAAAAAGACAATATCTAGTTTGTGAATATCTCATTTTTTTGATCACTGAAATTTCTTGGAAACCTTATTTGAGAAGTGGAAGATGTCACTGACAGGTTTTCAGTGTTTTCTCACAGGTATAGCAGAAACATAACTGCATGTGAAGTCATCCTAAATCTCTGTTGCAGGTTTGTAAAGGTAACTGAGTTATAATGCTCAGGAGCATTAATAGAAGAAATTTCAATAGTAAGAATATGGAGTGAAGGCTAATGGCAATTAGGAGCATCTAATTCTCTATCCTCTTAATATCATTTTCCTAATAAAGTATGCAAACTTTTTATAACATTACCAAGCTTGGAATTATGGAACATCTGCTTTCCCAGAGAGATAACACTACCTTTACCAAATTGACTGAGATTATTAGACATATTTCATTGTCACTGTGTTATCAAATGGTAGTCAATGGTCAATACCGGCTGTTACATTAGTTTGGTATCCTACATGATTTATCCTTCTCTTGACTTTAGAACAGTTATTTTATGTAGTTTTGAGTCCATCTTTTCAAAGTAGTTTGTTTTGCTAGCATGGTTTTCTTTTTGCCTCTCCTCATTTCTGTTCTTATCTTTTTTTTCTTGTGTATAGTCTAATAATTACTTCTTTTGTCTAATTTGAAATTTATTTTTAAAGCATCATGTTTTTTTTTCTTTAATATTACAAATTTCTTAAAGAAAATATTAATATTTATATCTTATAGAAACTCACTTTTTAGAAGATAGTACAAATTTGATATGTTAGTAACATTGGATAACATATAAAATATTTATTTTGACAAGAAACTGTTAGTAATTTTCTGCTCAAAATAATCTAATCAAAACCAAATGTTGTCTTATACCTACTGCTTTCTTCACTATATCATTTTCATTTCCACTTTATTGCTTTTTTTGGTAGAAACAGAGTATTTTGATTTTTCAAAAATCTACATAGATATACACATTAATACTTCTAAATGTGTACAGCATGCATAAATACTTATATCACATACATTTTAAGTAGGAGAGAAGTGGGGGCCATAGATAGAAAATGCCTGGTAAAAATAATTTCACTCTCACACACAATAGCTGCTAAACTAGATGAAATGAATTTGATGGACAAAATAAGAGAAAGTAGATTCTAGACATTGTATTCACATGGAATCCCACCAAAAATTATCTAAGATAACAATATACCACTTGTGTTACAATTCTAAGCTTGTTGTCATTCTTCCTTAGTTCCAGGTATTCTTATTCATTCAAAATTTCTCTTGAGTCATCTAATATCTTTTCTTTATATACCACATAGAACATCTAAATATGACAATGTAATATTTCCAGATCTGATTGAAGTAATACATATTATTATTTAATAAAATTATAGAGCATTATCAGACTGAAAGGAAACAAAGATGTGAGGAATGTTCCATGCATATTAATAATTATATGATTATTTGAAGTTTGAAGTGTATATATAATTATCTATATATTTTAATAATAAACTTGAATTTTATTTTTCTCCCTCAAATAAAGTATTTTTCTGAAAAAAAAGAATTTTATCTTATTTTCACTACTTGGTAGCTCAGCTTAGGAGTAAATAACTCAACAAAGACAAGCCACTTGCATTTTATAATTAATTTGGAGTTTAACCAAAGAGTACAGGTTGAATGAACATAGAAATAAAAATCATTGCATGGTGAAGATACAAAGAAAAGAGAACTCTTAAACACTGTTGGTGGAAATGTAAATTAGTACAACCTCTATGAAAAACAGGTAGAGATTTCTCAAAGAACTAAAAATAGAACTACCATTCTATTTAGCAATCCCATTACTAGGTATCTACTCAAGGGAAAATAAATGAATACATCAAAAAAGATACCGGCACTCATATGTTTATTGCAGCATTATTCACAATAGCAAAGATATGGAATCAATCTAAGTGTCCATTAACAGAAGATTGGAGAAAGAAAATATGTTATATATACACAGTGGAATACTATTCAGACATTAAAAAGAATGGAATCATGTCTTCTCGGCAATATAGATGGAACTTGAAGCCATTATCTTAAGTGAAACGAGTCAGACACAAAAAGACAAATATTGTATGTTCTCACTTATAAATGGGAGCCATTATAAAAATGTGCACACATAGATATAAAAAGTGAAATGATAGACAATGAGACTCAGAAGGGTGGGGGAGGTGAGAGGGGTGGACGATGAGAAATTACTTAATAAGTACAGTATGTGTTATTTGGGTAATACATACCCTAAAAGTTCTGATTTGACTACTACACAATCAATGCATGTAACTAATTGCATTTGTACCCCATATATTTATACAAATAAAAAAGGAAACAAAAGAAATCAAAGGGCAAATATTGTTGTTAAAGGTAATAAGATCAATTTCAAAAATTGCTGAAGTTTCCAAAGTAATTTCCATCCTTATAGGTTATTTGTTGTTCTATGATATTGCAATTGTTTTTTTATTCAAATAGCTACACTATTACATAAAATGATATTAATCACACTTTTACAATATTTTTAAAGAGATAAATTTTCTTTAAACATTTTAATGTCTTGCTATGTTTTAAAATTACTCTTTATGACTGGAATGTTTTAGAATTATTATTATTAAAAGTATAAAGGAAGTGTTATTCATATATTTGCTTTCTAAATTATATATCTCTAATATTATCAACTTGTCTTCAAACTGCTTAATTTCAAAATGCTTATTCATTATCTGTTATTTCATGAACTTTTGAAGTTTTGAGTTAACAGGTGTACCACAATAACATTGTAGCTATTTAAAACCTAATTTTCTTGTTTTTTTTAATCTTATCTTTGAGATTTCTGTTTCTACCTATTCTCTAGTTCACTTTGACTATTTTTAATAATATTATGTATTGACATTAAAAATGACTTTTGTTTAACATGTAATATTTCATATAAAACTCCCTAAAACTTTTGTATATCATGTAAATTTTTTACTTATTTATGTCCATTTATGACAAAATATACCAATGTCTTTGCCCCAGTACCATTTCTTATCACACTTTCACATTCTCTTTCAAAAAATACTTTTTCTAAAATACTGTGTTGCAGTGATAATTTTCCTAGTTTTTAATTATGTTTTCATAATTTTCAGGTGTTACCTTAGATCTTCGTTGAAAATCGATCATTTTAACATAGTCTAAGTTAATTTCTATTTCGGTATGCTATGATATTTCACTAGTCCAAACCAAAATTAGAGTTCCAATCTTATTCTCTGGCGATATGTTTCTTCTAACCTATAACGGAACATAATTTGATATGTGAGCACTTAAAATGCACGTAAATATTTCATACATGTATAGGTGATAAAAAAATAAAGATTAATAAGAAAGACCAGGTGCTTGAATATTCAATATCATTTCAAAAAGAGTTATTACATGATAAAAATGGAATATTGTGAGTTAACAAGCCATTTTTACAATGTCCACCCATAACTCTTCTCACTTTTCTTTTTATCTTTGCTTTTACAGAAGTAATGTATTTCTGCTCATCCATATTCCTATTTATCCAATGTCAATAGTTATTTTTGATGCCTCCCTTTCTTCCTCAGATTCAATTGGTTGCCAAACTCTGTGCAGTCTTCACTTATATACCTTTCATGTATATCCTTTGATTTACCGTTTGTACTTTTCACACCCTGGCACTCATGAATCCCTGGAATGTCAACAAAGCCTTATAATACATTAGCTAGTGTTGCTCTGTTTTCCTTCTCCCGTCTGTCCTGTGCAACCGCAACAGATGGATCTTCCAGAAACGCTGCTTTGATCATAGCACTTCCCAGCTTCTTCCACAGCATCCTCGCTGACTATGAGACAAAGTCCAAACCATCTAGTTAGCATCCAAGATCTTCTTCCAACCTTTTTATAATGCCTATATTCAACTACAGCAAATCTGGTGCATTTTCACTGTTCTAAATGCACCTGTTGGCTTTCTGCCTCATCATGTTTATTCTCACCATCTTCTTTTCATGGAATGCCATCTATCCCTAACATCATCTACCCAAACTTTACTATACCCACCCTAGATGTTAGCTCCTTTTTGAATTCTTCCTGATATTCTCAACTTGTGTATCATTACTGTTCCAGTCAATTCAGAACAAATATTTTATTCTTGCTTCATGGTTTGTGAAGAATTATACATTTTTATCTGTTCTACACAGTTTTAGGGGATAAGAACTATTTCATGGATGCATATAAACATCCTTCAATATCTACTCCAATGATGTTCATATAATCTCTCAAACATATTTTAATAAGTGACAAGAAAATCTTCAGAGAAATTATTATGGCCAAGAAATAAAGAGAAAATTAAAAGATATTTACTAAAGTTATAGGAAATTATTTCAAACTACTAATTAATATATATAACAGTGTAAATAAAATACTGTTGCTAACAAAATAATAATGATAAAAATTTCTAATGTGTAAAGAATAGTTAACTATTTATAACATTTATTTTCAATTAAAATTGTGGGATTTCATATATAAATATATCCATTTCTGGGACATATTACATTTTATCACACATCATCTCATTTTGTCCTACATAAATATGTGTAGAATTCATTCCTATTCTTATTATCCTAATAAAAAAACATAGTTTGTGGAAATAAAATAATCAGCGAGAGCTTTAGAGCTAATAAGGAGCAGAGTAAGTATTTTGGCAACAAACAAAAAAATTATCTTTGATTACAAGGCTCCTATTGTTTCTCTTGCACCATGATGACTTTTTGTTTCACCCGTGAAGTTTCTGATGGTCAATGACTTTTTTATGTTCAACCATCTGTTAGAAACAGAAATATTGATACCAGAGCTCAGACTTTCTTATTTAGGTCTTTTTACCATTACGTATGTCATCTATTCCCAAAATATATATATTTTTAATGTGAATGAGACAGGAATTAAGTGGGAATGAAAGGACCAATATGAAATACTCTGCACAATTTTTTTAAAAATATAGAGCTTCTCCAAGAATAAAATTATTATCATATTATCTTGCAAAATCACTCATTCCAACCATAAGATCCAGCCAATATTTTTCTTCATTTTCTCTCATCTAATATGCTTACACTGATTTAATTTTATTTATAAAGAATGGAGATAGCTGATAGATTCAGTGTCACTAATAGGCCTGGAAGTCTAGGGAAAAAAATTACCACTTGGATGTCTTATGAAGAAACAGTTTTTTTTCTAAGAACAGATACTGTACACTGAAACTCACCTCAGGTTCAATGAGTAATTTATGTACCTAAGTCACTTTTATACAACAGCATAAAGCTACCCTAACAAGGCTTGGTAAGACCCTTTAATATCCCTTCCTTAAATTTGGCTCTAAAATTAACAATACTAAATACATATTCCATGAAAATTAGAAAATTATACTTGAAAATAAAAATATAGAAGGGGGGGACTTTAAAGCCAAGTTATCAGTGAAATAATGAGAAATTCAGAAAAGAACACTACTATTTACTGATCTAGTACCCAAGATGCTGGTTTCCATGGTGTCTTGATTTTTGTATGTATGTACACACATTATATGCATATGTGTATGTTTTTAACAACTTTTTTAGGTTCTTAAGATCATTTTAGACTTACAGAAGAGTTCTAAAAATAGTGTAGAGTTCTCATATCTCTTACATTCACTTTCCCCTTACGTTACTATCTCACATAACCGTAGAACTTTTGTCAAAATTAAGAAATTAACCTTCATACCGAACTAGTAACTGAAGTAGAGAGTTTAAAAAGTAGATATTTTATTAGTCTTTTCACTCATGTCCTTTTATTATTAAAGGATCCAAGCCAGGATTCCATCTTGCATTTAGTTGTCATATCACCATTGTGTCCTCTAGTCTGTGCCAGTGTATTAAAACAGGAAGTTCCTGATGTAATGCATTTCTCGTCTTCTTAACTTTGATCACTATGCTAGGTTGGTGTCTGCTGGGATTCTCTGCTATAAACTTACTATGTTTTCCTTGTTATTACCAAATATTTGCTGGAGATACTTTGAGACTATGCAAATGTCCTGTTTCTGCTTAAACTTTTGCCCAGTCATTTTACTATCCATTGGCAGACCTTGCTTGTGGCAATCATTACTATGGTGTTCTAATGGTGATATTTTATTTTACTTTATTATTTTTTGAGACAGGGTCTCGCTCTGTCACCTTGGCCAGAGTGCAGTGGCATCATCCTAGCTCATTGCAAACTCAAACTCCTGGGCTAAAGTGACCTCCTGCCTTAGCCTCCTGTAGCTGGTACTACAGGCGCATGCCATGATGCCTGCTTAAGTTTTCTGTTTTTAGTAGAGACAGGGTCTCACACTTGCTCAGACTGGTGTTGAACTCCTGAGCTTAAGCAGTCCTCCCACCTCAGCCTCCTAGAGTTATGAAATTATAGGCGTGAGCCACCATGCCCCACCCTAATGGGGATTTTCTATTTCTCTCATTCTTCTACATTTATTGATTAGAATTTCTCTGTAAAGAAGAGTTGTTGCTTCTGGATTTATATTTTTAATTATAATAAGAATATTCAGGATAAGTACAAACTTAGAACTTAAAGATGTTAAGCCGTGTTAAAATGATTCCAAATACCCTATCAAAGAAAAGAAAACTAAGCTGGTAAACTTTCTCAAAAAATATAATGAATTTAAAAAGGAAAATAGAATTATGATTTGAATTGGTTCAACTTTTGAATTAATATTGACTTTAGATGGAATTCAAACTTTTCTTGAAATTTCATATCTAAACTTTTAAGTGTCTATATTTATACTACTTTGGGGATCATTTTGTCAAAATTTTGAATAAAGTTACATAGACCTGGTATGATTAAAAAAAAAAATAGAGCTTCTCACAATCATTAGTGGGCAAATGCATATTGGGTATCTGTAAAAGTTGCAGAATTAACATTTCTGTAAATAATATCTCCTATAGCAAGGTCTGAACTTTTTAAAACTATATCTCATGTAACCTTAAACTCTAAAAGTAAATGCTGTAATAGCATTATCTCCAAACAGGAACTACTGAAATATTTATATTTTGATTCAGCATGAAATAAAATTTACTAGTGCTGATTGCTGGCTATCATTCAAGTCCATGTTTACAGTCCTTCAAAATATTCACTACACTTACAAAAAAAAATACTTTTTTGTTTGATCGTTTTTAACCTTTAAGTTTTCTACATATTAAGAAAAGCATTATCATGGATTAATAGTGGAGTATAGAAAAAGAATTTGAATTAGAATTTGAGTAGAGGTAATCTAGTTTCTCATTGCAGTTCTGTTTAGGAATTTAGGTTAACCATATATGTTACTTCTTTTCTTCTTTAATCTATCAATTAGTCTATTTCCATCCTTTTGTCTCACTTATAAATCCCATTCTGTCATATTAACATAATATCTCTAGTCACTGTGTTTTCTTTGAATGAAAACAGAATCTCAAATGATTTTTTTTCTTTTCTTTTCTTTTCCTGTCTTTTTTAATTTCAGAATATTATGGTGGTGCAAATGTTTAGGTTATATATGTTGCCTTTGCCCCTCTCAAGTCAAAGCCATAAGCATGCCCATCCCGCAAACAGTGCGTACCACACCCACCAGTTGTGAATATACCCATTACCTCTTCCCTGCTCCCCACTGCCTGACATCCGATTAATGTTTTTCATTTAAAGGTGATTATGTAAGTAAATGATATATCTAACTTTGCATTTTTATATTCAGACTTCTTATGATGACCTTTCATGATCTGACCTCGATTACCTCCTTTATTCGTTATTATTATCACTCAGAAGCACTTAGTTCCAGGCAAGAAGACCTTCTTTCATTTCTTGAACATAAATGCTTTTTGCTCCAAAGGTTTTGATGCACTGTTCTCTTGTGGAATGATCTTACCCTAAATACGTCACATCACTGGATCTTTCTCATTTTTGAAGTTTCCAGTGAAATGTCGTCTCCTCAGAAATAAGTTCCTTGCTATTCCAGTAGAGAGAAAAACAAATAAAAAACAAAAAACACCTCACTCTCCTCAGCCGTGGATTTTTCTCTTATTCTCATTAGCATCCAATTCTTTTAAATCAAAAGATATTCTCTCTTTTATTTTAATTACTGCAATTTTGCAAAACAGGAGAAGACAGACATCTTGAATTTCTTATTTTGAGGTCAGAAAATCTTAATACATTTAAAGACATATTGAATCAAAAGTAAATTTTAACGTGATTGACAGAATTTGTGTCAAAAATCTATCTGTGCCTAGACGTGGTGTCATGATTTTTTAAATCTTTATTATTGTAAACTCAGTGATTGGTACAAAAATATGTAACATTATATAACTAACTTGCTCTGTGCCCTTGGAAAAAGATCATCCAAATTTGCTGATTTGAGTTTGTTCAAATATTTAAGAATTCATTTCCCTGTGTTTTGTCAATAGCAATTTTTACAAATTCATCACTTCCTAAATCTCTTTTTTTATTAAAAAATAAGTTGTGCAAATTGTTTTAGTAACTCAGCCATTTAAAACTCATTAATATTAAGCCCCTCCTTATTAATTAGCAGCCTATTTTTGTATCATTGCTTATCCCCTGATGAATTCAAAACAATTTACATTTTTAAACTGTTCTGCCAACACAGACGTTTTCCTTCTTTTATTTGTTTTATCCGTGGAAGCTTTTTTTGTCTATTTTCTTCCACTGTTGTTAAGAATGTAGCCTTTTTCAACATAAAAATCCGTAAGGATTCTTAGCAATCATATCTACTTCTTTACATTAGTAACCTAGTAGCAATTAAGAAACAAGAAACAAGAAAATGGATAGATGGAGGTTTGTGTACTCTTTAACAAGTAGTTAATTAACATTTAGGAGTTGTCTGCAGAGATTCACTGATCTTATTATTTTTTAAAACCAAAATACCAAAAAGTAAACAAAAAGAAAGAAAAAACCCAAAGATTATGAATGCCAGTAAGGAAAAATAATTTCAGTTCTAAGCTAGATTTATGGTTGGTTTGACCCACATTGAATAAACAAACAGGTAGACAAACAAACAAATAACTGTTAACAATGTGTTCCTTTCTTCCAAGAATCTAGGAGTTACTGAATCTACAGGGACCAGCTACAATACACACTGTGTACCCACTTTATAAAGCATGGTCCCCTTAGGTCTTTTTTTTCTATTTCTTTTTTAATTTTTTTTTTAATTTCAGCATATTATGGGGGTACAAATGTTCAGGTTACGTATAATGCCTTTGCCCCACCCGAGTCAGAGCTTCAAGCGTGTACATCCCCCAGACAGCGCACACCCCACCCATTAGGTCTTTATATTCCCAACCCCTCCTCCCCTCCTTAGGTCTTGCTTAACAGTATTTGGACTTTAGCCAATTATGAAATGAATTAGGAGAATAAGTCTAATTATTTAATTGCTATTTTGTGGGATGGTTATGTGTGTAGGCTCACATTTTTAGGATTTGTTTTCTTTTTTAGTCATAATCTTTTACAAATATTTGTTATTTCTTAAGGAAAAGAATTGAGAAACTCTAATATCAGTACTACCTTCTGTTCTGTGAATATTTACATTAGCTATGCTGTATGAATTAGTAAAGACATAGTGTATTTCTACATTATATATTTTAATTTCATAAATTTGTCACTGAATTTATTAATATATAAGGTCTCACCATGATCTAAGTATGAAAACTACCTTGATACTTTTGTGTGAGTTCATGTAATAAATTTGATTTTAATTTATCTCTACTGCATCTTCTTGATAACTGTCATTCATTTACTTTTAAGATATATGTATCATATATTTATATTGTGATGAAATTATTTTATTATTTTTACTTTATATTTAAGCGTTTTTGTGTTTTTGTTTAATGTTCAGTAAAACTGACTTTTTCGGAGAATTGTGTAGCTGTATGAGTTTTAACCATGCATAGATTTGTTTAACTACCACCACAAGAAGGTCACAGAACAGCTCCATTAACCCAGAAAACTCCTTATGCCACTCTTTTGTAGTGACATCATCCCCCACTTCTGGCAACTGCTGCTCTTTTCTCTGTCACTACAGTTCTATTTTTTCGAGAATGTTGTGTAAATGGAACCATAACCTTTCGAACCTGGTTTCCTTCACTCATAGTGCCTTTGGGCTCCGAGAATGGGCAGTGTTCTTAGATATGACACTGACAGCACAGTGTAGAAAATTAAAAAAATGATAAATTGGACTTCATAAAAATTTTAATTAGAAAATATTAGCGATATGACTAAAACAGAAAGTTGAACTAGATCAAACTACTTTATAATGTGAAAAATTAATAGTTCATGATTTTGTTTATAAAATATTCCTACAAACACTAATTGGAAGGTCCATGTCTAAGAGCTCCAAATTGTAATAACTCATTTGTATTAATGTCCTATGATGGATTATATTAATTTTGTTTCTAGCATGATAACAAAAATAATTATAATATACATATTCATTGAACATTAAAACTAATTCACAACTGGTTCTTTCTGAACTAATCCATTGTCAAGTAATGAGATCATTACAAATGAAACATAGTTTAGGCAAATATTATTTATAGGTGAAAATCCTATACATGTATATGTGTAAACTGTATACACCTACACAGTGTTGTGAGCTTTGGGCAGATACGATCACAGAAATACTCTAAACCCATTTCCTAAATAGATGGAAAACGCTGACACCTGACACAGTAGGCTGAGGTGAGAGGATATTGCCTCATTACAAGCACAGTAAACGATGGCAGAACTCAGACCTAGACATTTTGTAGTAAATCAAAGAACAAGCAACATAGAAAAGAGTCTACAACATCATTCTTCAGCCTAGACCAGCCTCCATGGTTTGGCTTCTCAGAGGCGAAGTTCCCAAATTGCTGTGCAGGGAAATGGAGCTCAAATGGAGAGTGACTGCTTTGCTGAGGTGGCTGGAATTTGGGGCAGGGTCCAGAGAAGAGGGAATGGCAGAAAATGAGCCCTGGTAATATGCTTAATGGTTGTTCCTAGTGGAATTCCAAACTTCACATGGTCAAGGACAGACTGCACTGTTCAAAGACAGACTCAAAAAAGACTGACAAAGAAAAGCTGCTGTTGAGAGAGAAATGAACAAAGATTTCAGAGATAATACAGTGCTAAAGAGACACTGGCATTCTGATCTAGCTAGAGTGAAAAATTTTACAAATTAATTTATTATTTAAAATACTATCTCATAATCGATTTACTAATAAAGCCAACAACAATAAAATATATTGTAAGAAAATTGGAGAACTTTATTAACTGGATATTAGTTATTATGGAATTATTGCTAATATTAGGTGAAATAATGGTACTGTGATTAGCAAAATGTCCTTCTTATTAAGATACAAAAGTACCAACTAAAATATTTTCCAAATGAGTTACCTGTTAATATTTTCTAGACTCCATATGCTAAGCACATAATTGAGAGACACCTTTGGTAGTAAAATAATAATACAAGGAATGTTTATGTGACTTAACATTCAAAATTTTAAGAAACATATTAAGGGTAGAGAAGTATGCACTACACTTGACACCTTACTTATGCACCTGATAGCGCAGAGAGAATAATCTTCTTTCTCTACAGCTGTTGATCCTAGAGAAAAGAACTGTCAGCAGCAGAGAAATCTGTCAGCTAAATAGAAACATTAAAATGGAGTGAGTCAGAAAGTTATTTATTATAATGTAGACTGCTTTTGAAAAATTAATACCACATTGTTAGGTAAAATAAATTGTCAACCTCTCTAAAATAATTATGTGGTTTCATAGGGAAACATTACTTGTAATCAATTATTAACATAGGATTTTGAAATATATTTCAATATGCTACAATACCTCAATTTTATGGCAATTCAGCATTTCCTGGGAACAGGAATAATTTTATATTGATCATGTTTACTCTACATGTCTAGTTAGATTTTTCAATTGTGCCACCAAAAAGGCAATTGAGTATGTGTGTAGCATTTAGGGTATAGGGGACAAGTAGCAATACTAACTGATTATACTGGCAATTCAGGGGTGTGAGAATTTTAGCTTAGGGGTGGGGTTGAATTACATTTTCTCTGTAATTTTCATTTAGCCCTCCCTTAGTAGAAGAAAGGAAGAAAATTTGTACTCTTCTTTATAGTTTTGAAACACTCCATTCAGAGAGGATTTTAAAGATATAGTTTTTAAAATTTTTGAAATATT
>CAUYSK010115952.1:0-14055 GCA_963575035.1 Avahi laniger
ATGTACTCACCATCCCAGTGGTCGTAACGGATCAACACGTGTGGGCCTCGAGCCGCCGTGCAGCGAGGCGCTCGTGGGCCGGGGGGAGGGGGGAGGCGGGCGGAGGGGACGGGGCGCTGTGGCCACGCCTCCCTCCCCGCACCGGCCGGCCCCGCCCCTGGCCCCTCGCGGCGCTCCCCCCGCCCCCCGGGGGGGCGCCCCCCCCCCCCCCCCCCCCCCCCCCCCCCCCCCCCCCCCCCCCCCCCCGCCCCCCCCCCACCCCCACCCCCCCCCCCCCCCGCCCCGGCCCCCAGGGCAACACCCGTAACCGAAACATCTGTACCCTCATATTATGCTGAAATAAAAAAAAAAAAAAAGCTCCACTTAGAATAGTGTGGGCATAAAGAAATACAAAATGTTAGGCTTGGTACTCATTTTATAAAAATAAGATCATTTACAATATAGTAAAATCTTTAGATTATTTGGTATGGCTCATGCAAATTATTTTTTGCACCAATAAGTTTGCTGGTTATGTTGTGTCAACGTCCTTAAGAGTTGTCATACATGAAGATGTGCTAATTTTGCTTTTACAAAAATACAATATTTTCCAGTTTCTGACCTTCTAAATAATGAAAAAGTAGCTGTTAGTAGAATTCTATCTAGCACGAAATAAATACACCAAAATAAATGCACCTCCTTTATGTAAAAGTGGCAATTTAACAATGAATGAGAAAGTAAATTGCTTTTCAAAAGAAACATGTGCTATGGAGAGAGCATTGTGAAAATAGACATTCTCATCATTATGATTTTGTTATTGAAAATGACACTGCACCACCTCCAAAAACTTTCATATCTTCATACCTAAGAAGCTTAGAAGCAGAATTTTCTCACACTTAAAAACCATTCACACAGTGAATTTTGAACACATTTGCTAAAAATATAAGAACACAGCAACTTCTTATTCATTTGAAAAAAATCAGGTTGATATTAGAGATTTTAGAAAGTATTAGCTAAATTTTCACAACCTTTGCATAATTGGTGAATAAAATAGAACAATGAATACCACGATTTAGTAAGCGTGACCAGTAGCGCATGCCTTTTTTTTCCCTCTAACAAAAATTAAAACCAGGTATAAAAACAACCCAAACTTAAAGCTAAACCATCCAATGATTATACTACAAAGTCCCAAGCCAAGATAAAGGATGAAAAGAAAGTATTTTCGATTGCATTGTTCTGACTAAGAATATTTTTTTTTTTTTTTTTTGGAGACAGAGTCTGACTCTGTTGCCTGGACTACAGTGCCGTGGTGTCTGTCTAGCTCACAGCAACCTCAGACTCCTGGGCTCAGGTGATCCTCCTGCCTCAGCCTCCTGAGTAGCTGGGACTACAGGCATGTGCCACCACACCCGGCTAATTTTTTCTGTATATTTTTAGTTGTCTGGCTAATTTCTTTCTATTTTTTAGTAGAGATGGAGTCTCGCTCTTGCTCAGGCTGGTCTCCAACTCCTGAGCTCAAACAATCCACCCGCCTCAGCCTCCCAGAGTGCTAGGATTACAGGCATGAGCCACCGCGCCCGGCCTCACTAAGAATATTAATGTGTAAAAGATGTTATTGAGAATAACATTTTACCATTAATAAATCAATTACTTAAAAGCATTATTGTTTCTTTTTATTTTATCCTTTCTTAATTTATATTTTCACATATATTTTCATGTATATAAAACATTGCTAGAGTAGTACCTTTGAATAACATATATAAATACATACACATTTTAGGGAGTTCTTTACTTTTTTTAACTATGGGCCGTGCAATCCAGAAAGACCAGAAGACACTGATGTAAATTAACCCACTTATAAACTATACACGCTGGTCATTTTCATTCATTCATTTAATGAATATCCATTACATACGAATAGTGTCTCATTGAGTACTGGTTGCATTTATAACCTACAAGACATTCAACTTAAAGGTGATTGGATTTTGTTAGCAATATGCAAAAAAATATGAATGGGCTATCTCCATAGAAAGAAGAAAAAGTTATCCTTTAGTTGGATTAAGCAGCTGTGCTATGGAATGCTCTGAGCTTGGATCATCCCTGTAGAGTACTCAGTAAGCATTTATTGCATTCCTCGCATACCTGGCGAAGGAGAATGAACCAAGGAAAGCATGTGGTCCTGGAGATCTTAAGATCTCACCTGACTCCCAGCTGGATCCCTGCTGCTGACGCAGGAGGTGTGCCCTTTGGAACTGGTATTCTTTGGAGGAGCTGTGCAGAAAAGCTTAAATGCCCAATCAGAAGCTTTGTGTAAATGTTGCTTCATTATTCTAAGAGCTCTGTCTCTTTCTTTAGAAAAAGAGTTTCTCTGGAACTCTTATCACAAAAGCAGTTTGTATAAACTGCCTCTTGTGGAACCATTGCTGTGGCTTCACTCAGATAAGTCCTATTGTACATAATCAGTAGTTTAAAGAACTCCCAGTGCGAAAATCAAATGAAGGGAGCTATCTGGCTCTTATTTAAGGAGAGGAAGAAATTATTTTCTTTGTATTAGAAAGAATCTGGGGCAGAATTGTGCTTTCAGGATAAAGGAATAGATCTCTCTCTCTCTCTCTCTCTCTCTCTCTCTCTTCCTAATTTTCATATAAGGAAGAGAACAGAAGGAGCTAGTGTTGAGAAAAGGGAGTTGAGACACAAGAGGAGCTAAGCCATTGGCAGGCTCCAAGTGAGGCGAGCTCAGAGCCCAGCGGAGCTGCAGAGCTTTGCGATGCAGATCTAGCCAGGTCCAGCGTGGCACACCAGCCTCGAGGCGCAATGACTCCAAGGTGGAATTCATGTCATATTAGAAAGAACACTTTAATCAGATAGGGCCATGTGGGAGGATTGAAATTTAATAATGATTAAAAACAAATATATACACAGAGAACAGAGTGTTTCTGTGTTTATTCTCTAAGAATAAACAGCTTTACTCTTTATTGTTTCAAGTCAGCAATTTTAAAAGTATATTACATAATGAATTATTAATTATAAACCTGTTAGCGTGCACTTGGGCAAACAGCACCATTTAAATCTCAGGAAAAACACTTGCCTAATAGATTGCCCCAAAAGAGTAAGGCACTACCGTCACTTGGAGGCAATTTATGCTAATTGCAAGAAAATAGCTGACAGATTTTTTTTTTAATACCAACTTTGTGGATAGAGATTCATTTTTCGGCCCACTTTTGTCCTGTCTTCTAAGGTGATAAGGATTGTAAAAGCTATAAAGATGAAGACTGCAACATTAATTGAGTCAACAAATGATTGTTGGGGATCTCCTTGGGGTCTGGCATCATTTGGGGGGCGGAGGATGCAAGTGAGGTAGAAAGTCCATGACTGTGCTCTCAGGGTTTAAATTCTGATGAGAAGACAGGCAATGAATGAATGAATAATTTCTGGTGTTGCTAGGTGCCACATGAAAATGAAACAGGGTAAGGTGGTAAGGAGTGGCTGAGAGAAGTATTCAGGGAAGATCTCTGGAGCCGACATTTGAACTAAAAGCTTAAGTGGAATTCAGCCTTGCAAAGATCTGAGAGAAGAACATTCCAGGCAGAGGGAACAGAAGATATGGAAGCCCTAGAGTGAGAGCAACTGCTTGTTTTTAGTGAGCCAAGGAGAGATTGGTGACAGGTCAATTCAGAAAGAAAGGCACTGCTAGATTATTCAGGGCCATTTTGAACTTTATTTTTATTTATTTATTTATCTATTTGTTTATTTAAGACAGAGTCTCACTTATTTATTTTTATTTAGAGACAAGATCTTGCTCTGTTGCCCCAGCTGGAGTGCAGCAATCATAGCTTATTGCAGCCTCAAACTCCTGGGCCCAAGGGATCCTCCTGCCTCAACCTCCTGAGTAGCTGGGACTACAGGTGTTCACCACCTTGCCCAGCTAATTTTTTCTTATTTTTTTTTTTAAGAGACTAAGTCTCCCTATATTTTCCAGGCTGATCTTAAACTTCTGGCCTCAAGTAATACTCCTATCTCAGCCTCCTGAGTCACTGGGATTACAGGCATGAACCACCATGCCTGGTGCTGAACGGTATTTTTAATTTTTGAACTTATTAATTTTGAACTAACTAATTTAAACGTTATTATAAATGCAATGGAAACCTGTGAGAAATTGAAAAAGAAGAACTCAATATTTTACAGCTCCTCCCTTCAAGAGTTGGAGTCTACTTTCCCATCTCCACAATCTGGACTAGCTTTGTGACTAGCTTTGACCTCAGAATGTGACATAAGTGATGTGTTAATTCCAAAGGCTCAGCCTCAAGAGTTCCTGCAGCTTCCACCTTCACCTTCTCGGAACACTTCTGCCATTATGTAAGAAATCCCAGACTGGACTACTAAATGGTAAGTGACCATATGGAGGACAAGTCCTGGCCAATAACCTGGCTAAGCACCAAAGTCCCAGATGCATGAATAAGGGGCATTTAGTCTTATTAGCCCACGGAGTTGCCAGATGAGACTGCAGCCACATATGTAAGCTCAGGCAAGACCAACAGAAGAAGTGCCCAGCTGAGTCCAAACTATATTGCTGAGCCACAAAATTATGATAACCAATGAGTAGATGTTGTAGGCCACTAAGTTTTGGCATGGTTTGCTACACAGCTATAGATAACTCAAACAGAAACAATAGGAGAATTTTAACCCTAGGAGTAACATGATATAATTTACACTTTACAGAGACTACTTTCGCAGGCCACGCTCAGAAGAAAACATTGGGAACCTACGGAATCAAGAGGAAAACACCAGGACTCCAGCCAAAATACTTGTCCAAAATACCTATCCAGGGGCTGGATGGAATGTTTTCATTTGGAGATGACCACTGTGGGGTTTACTGTAGCCAGGATACATGACTACATGGCTACTGCTGTTGCAACATTAAACTTGAACTCATAGACTCTAACCCTTCTTCTGAGCGGAGCAAAGTTTCCTAAAGCCCCCGAAATCCTTGCTTCTCTGAGTGAAACTCTCTTTGCAGACAGATTACATTTCTATAGAAATTGAGGAAGCCGCTATGAGAAGTAAGCCTATGAGTTTAAACCTAAAGAACAAGAATCAGTCATTTGTTTCTGGCTCTGGTTATAATGGGAAATGGGTACTGGTCTTATCTTCCTGCCATAAGCAACTATAAAACTGGACAAAACATGGCAGAGAAAAATTACAGAAAACCTAAATAAAGAGAGAGATATACAATGTTCATGGTTTGGAATACTCAGTATTGTTAAAATATCAATTTTCAACAAATTGATCTCCATATTTGATGCAATCCCAATCAAAACTCTACCAGGCATTTTTTTCCAAAAATTGATAAGCCTATTCTAAAATTCATATGGAAATGTAAAAGTCTAGAATGGCAAATAAGCTTGCAAAGGAATAACACTGAAGAATTTTATACAACCTGATTTCAAGACAGAGTCTAAAGTTACAATAATTAAGTAGGTACAGTGTTGGCATAGGGTAAATAAATATATCAATGAAACACAATAAAGAGTCCAGAAATAGGTACACATTTATATAAGCAATTGATTTTTAGCAAAGATATCAAAGCTATTCAAATGGGGGAAAAAAGCAAATTGTCTTTAACAAATGGTATCACGATAAACTGGATTTTTGTGTGGAAAAATTGAATCTTGACTTCTACTTCACATTAATGGAAACCAAAATATTTCTCCCCCAAATAGTGAGGACTGTTAAGTTACAAACGCTGAAAACACTCTGTTTCCGCCTCTATTTGCCTAATGGCAGGACATAAACCTTTCTTTATTGGTCTTTATTGGAGATAGCACTTGCTTTTCAGTCCAGAGAGGGCACCAGCGAGCACCACAGGAATCTGGGAACAGATTTTACTACCTGCCCACATTTTCCCACGCTCCAAAGACTGGAACTGCTCTCCCCTTTGTCTTGTCACTATAGAATTTGTAAGGTCTAGAGATACTTCTGAACTGAGGCCTCTCACGTATGATGGGCACAGTGTGCATCAATAAACTTCTGCTGGTGTTTCTCTTGTTATATGACTTTTGTTTTCAGGAAGGTGTATCAACTGAGAACTTACAAGAGTTAAAAACATTACATTTTCTCCTCTACAACATCATATACAAAAACCATTCTAAATAGATCATAAACCCAAACATAAAAATTCAGATCATAAAGCTACTAGAAAAGAATGTGGGAGAACATCATCTTGACTTGGAATAAGCAAATCTTTTTAGGCACAGAAATCAATGACCATAAAACATTTAGATAATTGAATTTTATCAATATTAAAAACTTTAATAAAGTTTTTATTCATATAAAATACCATTATGACAATGGAAATGCAAGGCACACATTAGAATAAAATATTCACAACACATATGTTTGATAAGGGACTTTTATCAAAATATATAAAGAACTTTTGTAACTCGACAATCAAAAGACAACCCAATTTTGAAAAAATGGACAAAAGACCTAAATAGACAACGTCACAAAGGAAAATATCCAACAACAACATGAAAAAGTGTTTCAACATCTTTAGTTATAAAGACAGTATTAATTAAAACTTCAGTGAGATACTATGTCACACTTACCAGAACAGCTAAGATTTAAAAGGCTGACAACAGAGGGTTGCAAAGACGGGGAGCAAGTGGAGCTCTTAAACATTGTTAATGGGAACTTAGATGGTTGCAGCAGTTTGGAAAACTGTTCGGCCATTTCTTATTAAACACCTGTCCTATGACCTAGAAATTCTTCTTCTAGGTATTCACCCAAGACAAATTAAAACAT
Organism: Avahi laniger; assembly: GCA_963575035.1. Lineage (NCBI taxonomy): Eukaryota > Metazoa > Chordata > Mammalia > Primates > Indriidae > Avahi > Avahi laniger. The sequence goes on from CAUYSK010115952.1 coordinate 6,778, forward strand.
ATGTCCACAAAAGACATACAAAAGTGTTCATAGCCATTTATTCATAATAGCTCCAAATTGGTAACAACCTAAATGTCCATCAATAGGAGAATGGGTAAACAAAGTGCAGTCTATTCATCCCTCAGTATCTGTGAGGGATTGGTTCCAGGACCTCCTGGAGATACCAAAATCCATGGATGCTCAAGTCCCTGATATAAAATGGCATGATATGTGCATACAATGTAAGTGTTATGTAAATAGCTGTTCTGTATTGTTTAGGAAATAATGATCAAAAAAAGTCTACCCATGTTCAGTACAGGTGCAATATTTTTTCCAAATACTTTTGATTGTAATGAGTCAAATCCATAGATGCAGAACCACGGATACCAAGGGCTAACTGTATATTTTTATGATAATATACTCTGTGATTAAAAGGGACAACCAATCCATCAGTACCATGAATGAATCTCAAAAGCATTATACTGAGTAAAAGAAGCTGAACTCAGAGAATATGTCAACTAAAACAGGCATAGTGATTTATGATGTTCAGAAATCAGAATCGTGGAGCTGCTTCGTGGAGGAATGGAGCAGAGATTCACTGAGGGAACTTTCCTGTGTCATAGTAATTTTCTCTAGCTTGATGGAGTGTGGGTTACATGATTGTGTTCATTTGTCAAAACATGTATACCTCCATAAAGCAAACTTTCGAAAGAAAATGTAATCAATGATTAAATGCCAGACTAAAAGAGGGGTTTACTTAGATTTAATAATTGAGACCCAGTCTGATATTGTGGAAGCCCTAGACTGAGATTTAGAAGAACTGAATCCTAATATTCCTTCATATCTAGTTGGGTGACCTTTGGCAAGCTCTTTAAGTCTGACCAAGCTATCACAACATGGGGAAATCATTACATAAGTTCTGTCTACCTCATAGAATTAAGATAGAGATTAAATAAGAAGGTATTTATTAGGATTCCTTGAAAACAGAAAGATTTTCTTAGGATTTAATGTTTTGCTTTCTAAGTGGTTTTATCTGGCTTTTAGAAATAGGGATATAGGGTTGCTAGCCCTTGGTGGCATGCTCCACCTGCTATAAACAGCTACTTCATTTGTGTACTGTGGGCTGGGCCTGCGTTGAGCACTGCACTCTCTCATTCCACCTTTACCACACTCCCCCTTTTTACAGATGAGGAGAGTGGGGTTCAGTGGGGTGAACTGGCTCCCCAGCGTCCTCCAGCTAGGAAGTGACAGATGGTGGTGTGAACCCACTCCGCTATTCCGCTTGCTCCGTCGCCCCAGGTCCTCCTGGGGGTGACTGGCCCCAGAGAGATAGGAAGAGCCACAGTGCAGGTGGTAGGGAGAGCAAGCGGTTGTTAGCACAGATGCAAAGAAGCAGAAGCACTGGGGGCGGGGTGGAGAAAGGGCTTCAGGTGCTTGTCTTAAAAAAGCTGACAATGGAAACGCTGCTGTCAGGAGCATCACGACTGCTGGCTGCAGCTGGCTCCCTGAGGTGTGGCAGTAGCAGGATCAGAGGGAGGTTCTTCCTGGCAGTTGCTATAGAATGAAGAGTTGGGGGCGGGGTGGAGGAGAGATTTTGAATTACTGAAAGGGGGACATCATCTGCAGAAAATGCTTTTATGCTCTGGAGAAAACTCTCCAATGAAGCTTCTGGCAGCGCTGGACGTGGGGTAGAGCCATGTCCCTGAACAGAGCTAGGTCTCAGTAAGAACAATTTCCAGCAAGAGGACTGGGCTTGGGCAAAGTCCCAGAAGACTTACGTGTCTGGTTTACTTGTGAGCCTGATGACACAGCCGAAGCCTACCCAGGACCCTGAATTGGGCTGACACCTAACTGGGCCTTGGAGATTTCTGGGGCCCCTAGCAATGAGGGATGTAGAGTTGGGATTCTAGGGTTCAGGATGAAATGGATTTTTCTGTCTCTCCATTTCTAAAATTATACAGGTTATACTTAGGGCAGCTCGGTCAGAACTGAGTTCAAAGAAGCGGATTCTGGACTCCCCACTTAAGCTTTTGGGGTCTGGAAATTAAGCAATGTTATTGCCCCTTGATATTTTGAGTTACCTTATCTCTTCATTACCAGTGACAAGCTTCACACTGTTTATGATAGAACATTTGTCTACTTCCTAGTTGATATTCAGAGTCTGTAGAATTCTAGGTACCAATGAGCTGACCCAACAGTGCTGGATATTAGAGAAGAACCGATCAACCAAGATGTCTGGTAAAGCCCAGATTCTTCCGAGTTGATTTAAAGGTGGTAATGAGATGCCAAGAGCTCATCAAGGGACCTCCCTGACAAACATCTCTGATAAAAGAACAAGGGTCTCAGTGGCAGTGACACATCCCATCTCTCCTGGTAAGGTTCCCCTCCTAGCCCCACAGCACAGGGAATGTCTCAGAAGGCAGCTGAACTGCCTATGAACACGAGACTTTCTTCTTGTTCTGTTCATAGAATATTCTTTCTGGAGCTGGGTGGGAAACTTCCATTCCTATCTCCCTTGGTATGGCAGGTACCATTCCCTTCCTAAATCCCTCCTAAGAGTCCACAAGATTAGGCAGTGTGGGTCTCATTTTAAGTGGCCTCAGCAACGCAAAGGATCACAACTGTTGGAAAGCAGGGTCCTGGCATCATTCACAGTTACGACAAGCTCCCCAGCCAGCCACTCAGTCAAAGCCAGAAGTGTCTCTTGCCTGTCCCTGGACCACTTAGTCTATGCCTGGGCTGGAATATGTCCCTGTGTTGTTCCTTTGCCCCCCTCTCCCCTACCCAATTGCAGGCCCATCTTTCAGTGATGCCATAACGACCTTCTCCTCCCCACCTATGTGGAAAGCCTGACCTTGGGGCCTCTGGGTTTGACAGTGACATCTCTTTCTCCTCTCTCAGATCCAGAGACAACAGGCATGCCTGTTGTCTCTGGATCTTATTCCATTTGAATGGTTTCCAGCCTCCTCCTTGGCAGTATGGTTTATATTTTTAGGTTTGGCTGCAAATGGACAGACTACTGGTGCCGAACCACCTCCCTCCTTGGGGGCCGGCCCCACTTTGTCTTCCTGACATTCCCAGGAGGAAGCAGGTGGGGAGCTCTCCCAGAGGAAAGAGTTGTCTTCATGGCCAGGAACTGAGAGGATCATGCTGAGAGGTGAGGGGAGTGATTAGTAGCTAAAGGAAAGGGTAGAGACATTAGAAAAAGGGAAAATAAGAAGAGATGCAGTAGGGACTAGCTGCCCAAGCACGAACTGCTCATCTCAAAAAAAAAAAAAAAAAAGATAGGAAAAAACTCCTTGTGTCTTTGGAACTTGGGCTGTGATATAGACTCAATCAATCATTCAAACTTGATTGAATACCTACTATGTATCTAGCACAGCCCCTGCTCTCAAGAGCTTATGTCCAATAGAGGCCATACATTTAAATAAAAATTCTGATGCAGGAAAGAATAGGCATTTGTGTAAATTGCTCTGGGAGTCCAGAGCCTGAGGGGGCAAAAGGGGACATGCTCCAGGAACTTCCATGAGCACTGGGTCAACAAGGATATTGCCAAGTTGAGAAAGAGCAAAAAAAAGTTTGTAGGTAGAGGACCAACATGAGAAGAGGATGGAGGCTACAGTCAGGAAAAAGTGGACATTTTGGTGCAGCTGAGGCACATCAGATTTGGTAGAAGTGTGGAAAGAAGGGAGTGGCAAGCACATGAGGCCAGGGGGTCAGTGTCTGGAAAGCAGTGCACACACCGTAGGAAGGGATCTGGACTCTATCTTGCAGGGAATGGGGATGTAGCAGAAGTTTATAAGCAGAGGAGTGACCAAGATAGATGTGTTTTGAGGAAAAGATAAGTCTGTGATGACATGGCTTGGAGGACAAGAGATGTTTAAGGCAGGGAACTATTTAAGATACACTTGCATTGGACAGAGGAAATTAACTATTCTAAACTAAGACAGGGACAGGGTCTGGACTGAAGGGACTTGATTCCTGAGGTTTGGTTGAGGAGCTAGAATCAACAGGATTTATCATCCACCTGGGTGTGTGAATTGTCTGGGAGGGAGAAGAAAGAATGATTTCAAGTTTTCAACCTTGGACACTTGTGTAGACTTCTGCACCATGAATTAAAATCTGAAATACAGGAAGAGGAGTTGGTGGCTGGAGATGTTACCAGTTCACTTTTGCCCATGAGAAATAGTTCGGAAGTTCCAGAGTTGCAAAGTATTCCATTTTTGACAGAGGAACATGCCATACTCCACCCCCAGTTCTGTCCCATTTTTCTATCAGCCCCCACCTCAGAGCGAAATGAAGAACAGACAAATGCAAATGTTCTTTTTATCTAAATAATTGACTCATCTAGGAACTGAGAGGACAAGTGTGTTCAAAGTCTGATAAGCTTTTCAAGATATCATTGTACTCTTTGCTAAATGAACACAATCCTTTCCTCTTTCTTCTTCTTTCCTATGCCACCTCTTCACCCCCACGGAAGTCAGGAAGGACTCCAAAAGGAAAGGAACGGGGGAGTATACTGCTAAGCACTCATGTGAGAGCAGCTAGGAAACACATCTACAAAATAAGGAGCAGGGTCCTTTTTGAGTCTGCTTCTCGTGGAGTAAGCAAAGATTCTCAAAGCAAGAAATGTATCCCAGGGAGGAGTTCTCCTTTCCGGAGCTTTAGTAATCCTAGCACTGGGAAGAGTCACTTTCCATTTTGGAGTCATTCTGCCTCACTCCCATGGCATCTTTGACCTGAATAGGCTCCTTTCCAAGGCCTAGGAAATGAGAATCCAGGCAGAGAATTATGCATTGCTAGTTTTTTCCTCAAGATCAAGGTCTCATTATGGTTCATGATGATTTTTGCTGATCTGTAACAGAAGGATCCTCGCTTAGTAGACTAGTCTCCTTACCCACACTAACACCAAACGAGTAGCTCATGCTAGTACCTGGGATCAAGGACAGAGTCAGTTTAGGTTTCCAAGTTTTTCAAATATTATATGATACTTTTGAAATATTAATGAATGATCTTTCGCCCATCTCTTCTCACCCAATGGACTCTACCCGACCCTACATTCAGGCAACCAGACCATTTCGCATTCGTTTTCTTGGGAAAGAGATGTAATAGCACAGGGGTGAGGAGCCTGTGCCCTTCTAGGTCCTTAAGTGTGGTCCTTTGATTGAATTCAAATTTTACAGAACAAATCCTTTTATTTTTATTAATATGTTTTTGTTCATATTTTATACTTTTATTTTTAAAATGAACATATTTAAAATACCCAAGAATAAAATAAGTTTCAATGAAATAATTCTCCAAAATTGACAGGCAAAATTATTTAATAGAACATTAATAAACCATAAGGGCTAAATTGACAGCTGCTACACTCGTGGTATCCTCACATGGTGGAAAGAGAGTGAGAGCGTTCTCTGGGGTCCCTTTTAATAGAGGCATTAATCCCATTCAGGAGAGCTCCACCCTCAGGACCTAATGATTTCCCAAATATCCCACCTCTAATTCCATCACCTTGGGGGTTAGGATTTTAACATGAATTTTAGAGAGACACATTCAGTTCATTGCAGTATGATACATTTTTGAGACTCTTAGAAGAAAATTTACCTCAAATTGTAAGAGGTAAACTATAGACAAATCTTCCTATGAGAAATAATCAATGACACACTGATGTCAATTACTGGGCTTACCAATTAGTTGTCACTCAAAATGTGCCTGACCGTTCAACTCTAGTCATAAACTGAGATAGATAGTATTGTTATTCCCACTTATTAACTCTCCTCTCCCTACAAAAGAATTGTAGTTTCCACCCCATGGACATCGAGATCGGCCATATGACTTTATTGGCCAATAGAGTGTGAGCAGATGCAACATGCCACATGCTGCTTCCAAGCAGAAGTTTCAAGAGCTGTCACAGGGTTCCTCTGTTGCTCTTTTCCCTCTGCCACAGGATTCAAATAGGGAGTGCTCCTTCATCCTGGCTGGAATGAAGAAGACATTTGTTCTTCTTACAGACAACATGTAAGGGAGTGAAAAATAAACACTGGGTGTTATAAGCCATTGAGATGCTGGGGATATTCACTCCCACAGCACAGCCTAGTGAAAATTGACTAATACATGAGAAATGGAGACAGGGCTGCAGCACACAGAGCAAGTGCCACCTCTCCCCACATGGGGGGTTATGGTATGAAACAGTCATGGATGTCACCAGTAGTGAAAGTCCTAAAGAACTCTTTACATGTAAATATGGGGACAAGGAGAGAAGATACCTTCGGGTAGACATGGGGAGGTTTCTTTTAGAAAACATTACCTTTGAAATGAAAGGAGGACAGAGCAGGACAATAAGAGGAAGGATGGGGGTGGGTCTAGAAGAAATTAATAGAGTGGCTTGTTCTAAGAGATGGGAGGGCTCAGGTAGATGTTAGATTGGACCCAACTTTGGAGTTAGATTGAAGGAGGTAGTGATGGGGAGACAAGAAGAGGCTAAGGGTGTTGAGTAGTGACAAGTTTGTCTCCTTTAGGAATACCAAGTCTTCATGATGCTTCTTTCTGGTCTCCTTGGAGAAGGCATCTGAGGCCACTTTCAACCCCTCTTCTTTAGTTCCTGGGGATAAGCCCACGAGCCTGATTCCAGGGTGTGTGTTGTTTGGCTCTTCCTTGTTCTTTCTCTGGTTCCATTTTTCCTGGTGCTGATAAATGTGGTTTGGGTGGAAAGAAGGGCACTGAATTCTCCAGCCTAGGAAATCAAGGTACCCAGGGTCTCCTCTAGCTGCCTCAGGTCCTATGGAAAAGCCCCAGCTGTCATGAAGTATCCCTCTGCTTGGCCAGCCAGTGTCCTGTGCTGTGTCTCCCTTGGAGACGTCATCTACAGGGAGAAGTACTAATAATTAATGTGGGTAGGCTTCAAGTATTTCTGGGTCCTTTAGCCAAAACTCTATCTTTAATACCATTTAATTCCAAATCTCTTTTTGACCTCTAAGACTTCCTGTCTTACTCATGCCTGCTGTGCCTGTAACTATTAACTGATATCCAGAGAGGTATTTTCAGCAGCGTCAAGTCTTAAATGATTGTGTGTGTGTGTGTGTGTGTGTTGAGACAGAGTCTCACTGTGTTGCCCAGGCTAGAGTGCCGTGGCTTCATCCTAGCTCACAGCAACTTCCAACTTCTGGGCTCAAGCGATCCTCCTGCCTCAGCCTCCTGAGTAGCTGGGACTACAGGCATGCGCCACCATGCCCAGCTAATTTTTTCTATATATTTTTAGTTGTCCAATTAATTTCTTTCTAATTTTAGTAGAGACGGGGTCTC
>CAUYSK010115953.1:0-41770 GCA_963575035.1 Avahi laniger
TTTCGGCTCCTTGGTCCAGGAAATCAGAAGGCAAGGCAAGGAGTCACCATCCTGTCAGGAAACTGACTGATCCAGGAGTGGCTGTCATTCCAAAATGGGGACAGGGAAGAGTACCGTTGGCGCCCAGGTGATCTCTCAGGGCTCTCGGGGTGCTCACGCACACAAGTTTGAAGGTAAGTGTAGGCCCCTTGTGTCTCAGGGCCCTGCTCGAATGCCACCTGCCTTCCCGAGTTACGGCCTGAACGTTGGTGTCCCCTCAGATCCGTACACTGGAACCTCATACCCAGTGTGGTAGTATTAAGAGGTGGGGCCTTTGACAGGTGATTAGGTTATGTGGGCTCCTCTCCTGTGAATGGGAGTAGGTGCCCCTATAAAAGGGCTTCATAGAGGGAGTCGATTTCTTTCTTACCCTTTCTCCTTCTGCCATATGAGGATGTGGCAAGAAGGCACTCACCAGATGCTGGCACCTTGATCTTGGCCTCCATAACTGTGAGAAATGCATTCTGTTTCTTATAAATTACCAATCTGTGCCCATAAAAACAAGGTAATTTGCAGAGGCCTCCACAGCCCATGCCTGTTAAAAAACAGCTACATAATCACTGTAGAAACTGCTACAAATTACCAAGATAAAAAACCAGAGAGGCTTGAGTTTATGAAACACTGAAGCTTAAAGTCTAATCTTCCTGCCCTGATTGAACCAATAACTTTCCTGTCTCCATGGATTCCATGGACTATTTCAGCCTGTGAATATCAGTGTTTACAATTAACTATCTATCAAGGTTCCCAGTTGATTCACTAATTGGGAGTTTTATGAAACAATAAACAACATTCGCCTCTTGCCTTTCTAAGTTCAGAAATAAGGAATAGATAAATAGAATAATCAGATGGACATCAAAATATCTACTTTATTTATGATACAGGAGAAAGCAGCTTGGATCTATGGTTATAATCAGGTTTCCCGATATATCCCCCATTCATTTTTATTTGTTTGTTAATAAAATATGACATAAATCTGTCGGTCTACTTGAGACTTTATTGAGTCCTGAGGAAAGAAGCTTTATATCCTGGCATGTGGGAAAGGAGAGAAATCAAAAATAAAGATGAATTTTATCTACCGTTAGCTTTCACTATGGAGGCAATAGTAAGTCAAGAACAAGTTTCCCAGAATTAAAGAATTAAAGTTTCCAGAGTTCCCTAGGCTGAAGTGGGCCAATATATTCCTTCGAATAAGAGATCTTTGTAAACTCTCTATGGTCTTGAATTCTTTATTTCTTTTTTTTTTTTAACTTTCACATAGTCTCCAAATGGGAGAAGGGAAGGAATGAAATGCTTATCAATTCTATTAGCTAATTATTTTCTCCTCTTCCTCCTTGTTCTTCTTTCTGTCCTCATTCTCCTCCTTTGTAGTTTCCTCTCCCTTTGCAGTCTTCTTTTATGATCCTAGAAAAAGAGGTTGAAATTTGTCTCCTTGAATTTTTCTCTTCTTCCCTCCCATCCTGTCCCATCCCTCTCTGTTTAGGTTTTGGGTAGCTTTTGTTTATATCACACCCACAAACTTAGACATTTTGAAGTTAGTTGGAAAGGATTATCGGTTTTTTGTTTGTCATTTCCTGGGACAGTAAATCCTAAAAATATTGAGGCAACGATTCACTAATTTACATAAACAAAGACTTGGAAAAGCACACCATGACTGAGGCATTTTAACAGCTATGGTCATCAGAGCCGCAAATGCTCTCTGTCACCTTCTCTGTAGCTGGCTGCTGCTTCAGATACCACTGGTCCATGAAATCATTGAAGATTCAGTCCCAAAGCATAAGCACAGTTGATGTTTCTAGATATGTGTCTGCTATAAAAACATTCATGAAAGATCCCAAACATGTCAGGGTTTGTATGGTATAAGTGGTGATATTTACAATGTTATTGATAATCACAGATTGGGGAAATGTTTATTATAAAATATAAATCACACTTTGGAATATCTTTATGGCTAAGCATCTGAGTAAGAGAAAGGACAGTTACCTGAAGTATCCACCTGATCCTTACCTGGCATTTAAATCTCCGCCCCCACCATAAGCTTAAAGTTATCCATTGGTCTATTCCTTTCTTACTGACCCTTTTAAAACTATAGAACAAGGTTGACAGACTCAAATACTTTCAGAAGTCAGGGAGGTGATATAAATAAGAGTGACTGTGGATATAAGAAAATCAGTAGAGCAGAGGTGGTAATAGCAAATGAGCTCTGGCATCAAAGATACAATACGGAATGGTAGGGATAATGTAAATTGGAACCACGGGCCATGTCTAAAGGGAGAAGATCCTCTGCTCTTTGTTGCCTGTTGAGAATACAGCCATGTATTGCTAGATCTTCCAAGTTTTCTGGAGAAGCTGGAAGTCAGATATTGATGTGAAGTCTTCTATTATCTAAAATGTTAGCAACTTATTCAAACTCCTTAACAGAGCTATGAGGAACAAAGATCATTTAAAAGGTGAAATTGGCTCATAGACCAACTAGAGCTTCATTATTAAAGAATTGAAGCCCAACATCTCTAACAATTCTGTTGCCTTGCCATGGTCTTTAGAGTTGTCAATTACCTAATGCAGGAGGAGTAAAAATTGAAGGGAATAAGATTTAATGGAAACCTACTATGGTCCAGGCAGAGTGCAAATTACCTTAATACCATTAAATAAATATTCATTGAGTACTTATTTCATGCTAGACATTAGGTAAAATTCGTGGGATATACCAAGGAGAAAACATAAAACCCCTAACCTCATTGAATTCATTCTACTCGCAGTTTTCTTGTTGAATATTAACTACAACCCTGATGGAAGAAATATTTATCATCAGTTTTGAGATGGGCCAGAAAATTAGAGAAAACATGTTTGGCCCTAAGTCTGTGGGCCTTTAAATCCTCATCTGTTTCCACTGTGCCATATTCCATGATAGTTCTTGGGAGAAGCATAATGAGATAGGTAGATGGCCTTCACAACAAACTCCTTGTATATATATTAAGGGAGTGGGGTTTGACTGAGTTACAAACTACATTTCACCATTGTAATATTAGTAGCAATATCAGCACCCATTTATTATGTTTATTCTTGTCTAGACACTGCACTAAGTGCTATTCATGTATTACTTAAGTCTTAAAACAATGGTGAGTTGAGTAACAGCTATTATCCTCTTTTCAGAGATAAGGTAACAGAGGCTTAAAGAGGATAAAAGATTTACTCCAGGTATCATAGAAAATAAATGGTAGATATCCAATTCAAGCCCAGATCTGTCCTGATGCAAAACCTCTGCTCTAAAGACCAGCCCTACTCTGAATCCCGTAATTCACTCCTTTTGAGATCAGTGGAGACAGGGGCGTGAAAAGCTAGCCACTAGACAGCACGTTTGATACCTGTTCTATCATTATTCATTGGCAAGAAGCCAATGGCAAAGATCCTTCCTGAAGGAGTGTGGTCAGAGATTTTAGCTCAGCCCTGCTCAGATATGAAAATCATAACAGCGGGAAAACAAAACTCTTCTTCCTACCCCCAGTCCTTAGCTATTCCTCACAGGCTGTGTCAATGGATCTGGCCACCGTCCCTCAGTGTGCATTCTGTCACCGATAGAGACAGCTGTCTCAGGAAATGTAGTAGGCCACATGGATATCAAAATAAGACACCCACTAAGCCAATGATAAACAGAAGTCATGATATAGGCTAGTTGCATTGGCGTCATCAGTTCTTGGCATTATATAACAGAGCTAATAATTATTAACAAATAATTTACTTGTCTGATTTGTGAGAAGCTGAGAAAATATTTGGGCTATTTATATATAAACAGCATTTCCTCTTAAAGTATTTACAAACAAGTATTGAGCTCTTTATTTGCTCTTAATAGACATGTTTCTTGTTTGCTATTTCTTTCCTTGGTCAATTCACCTGGTTACCCAAATGAGAACTTTATCTTCGACTCCTCCTTCTGCTTCAGGCTCATGTTTTGTTAATCAGGAAGCCCCGTCTTTTCCCCCTCTGAAAACTTCAAACATCCCTTGTTTTTCATTCTAACTGTGTTTGCCATAGATTAGTCTTTTGTAATCACCTGCCGCAACAACTGTGATAGTCTCTGTACTGGTTTCCCTGCTTGTATTTATTCAATATTACTGGTTTTTAAAACGTCTTAGATTATGATTTTGCTAATCAAAACCCTTCGAATGCCTTATTGTCTACAGAATAAAGTTCAAACCCTTTTGGAAAGCATAATGTTTAAGACCATTCATTTGTTCAAACTTTTATTAAGCTTTTACAGTTTGCTTTGGGGTATTTCCTGTCATCAAAAGAATCTACCTAGAGTCCCTAGAAAAAGAGTTAGGCATGTAAAAACAAATACAATAGATTTGTAATGGATGTTTGTACAGGTTTGTTTGTGATGGCAGGACAGTACAGTGAGGTACATCTGCTGGATGGCTTCCTAGCATGCATGCTATACTTTCCCATAATCCCAGACTGTGTTACTCTTGATTTTAAGAATGGAACGTGTAATATAGGCTAAGGCAGTTCAGATTTTCCTTGTCCCTGGACTCAGTTAATCATTCAAAGGTGAAAATGTGAATGAGGCTAGTAAAAAAAAAAAAGTCAGGACTTTTGCGGGGAAATCTGGGTCAGAGATGCTCTTTTTTCATTTCTGGACAAGGAATCATGAGGACCCAGGAGCTGCTGGCAGCATTTGGGAAATAAGAGGAAAACCAAGCTTAGGAAGAAGCCAACACTGAAAAGCAGAGCAAAAAAAAAAAAAAAAAATGACAGGAATTGTATCTTTGATGTGACTATTGAACTGAGAGATCAAGCATTGATTAAATTCTGTCTTAATTCTGAACTTTCAGTTAATATATTCTATTTATTGTTTAAGCAAGATTATATATGATTTTGTCTTTAATTTTTAATTTCTTTAATTTCTCTTCACTAACAAACTGTTGGAAACTCAGTTCTGGGGGCTAAAGAAAAACCTTTTATCTGATCTAGATTCTTCCCTGTGAAGCCTACGTTACTCTTATCAACTGTATTCTTATATGTTGAAATATCTGCCGTTTGCTTCTGGACTCCCGTTAAGTCTCTCTCTCTCTCTCTCTCTCTGCTTAGCATGTGCTCTTTCAGATGAACTATGCTGTTTGTGCCTCCCTAAAATCAAGTCCTTACTATTTAATTTTGGGAAACTACCCCTTTCCTTTCTCAGGTCATATGTACCCCATAGTTCTAGTGGTAGACACAAACCCATGCTGGGCCAATGAGTTTATTGTGTTTCTCTGGCTACAAATTTTAGCTTAGTACACCTGCAGCCAAGCCTCATCAATCTAAATAAATTAGTACCATCTCTGGTATGTCACTCAGAGTCCAATAAGGAAATAGAAATGTGATAATTTGAACAGGAAGATTTATTATAAAGAATTACTAATGAGTTATAAGGAAATAACTAAGAAGGATAAAAGGAAAATCTAAAGAATACCCTAGGGCTGAAGAAGAGTATGCAATGAGAGAACAAACTCCGAAGGTGGGAAATTCTTAAAGGCCAAGATTCACTCTATTGGAGAAAATATAACTGTAGCCACTAGATGATGGAGACGTTGTCCAAAGTTGGTGGCATGTGGCCAGCAGGTGGAGAACCATCTGTTAGGGTGCCAAGGAAATTCACTAGGAAAATACCTTTAGGAGTTGCTGTTGAACTTGCTGGTTATCAAGCTGGAGTGGAGTGGGGTTGTGGTGGGGTTGCTGTTGAATCCACTGGGAACACTAGGAAGCTTTCGCCAGGAAGCTGATAGTAAATGAGCTGTTTTGCCTGTGGAATTCACTTTGGGAACCCTGCTGGGTCATTCCTGGAACTTGCCTAGAAGCTTCCCACAGGCGTTCATTCCATAGACCTCAATGCCGGGAAGCCGCCTGAGAGAGTGAGCACTACTAGATGTCTTGCATGCCAGCCCAGCACCATGGGAGTAAGAAAAAGCCAAGAATGCTGGTCCTGGAAGAGAAGTCCCTTTCTCCCTCAGGGTCCCCGCCAGCACCTTCTACTGACAAAGCTTAAGATCATTCCAGCTGGCAAAGGAAAGACATCACAAGAAGGGCAATAATGGTAGATTTCAAGCTGAGAGACAATAAATTGCTAACTGGCAGATCTTGAGATTTTTATTTTAATACTAGAAAAGAGAACCTCTCTGATATATACTGACATACACTTAGAGCAAGATGGTGGCCATCTTGCCACCAGGAGGGGGACGCGTACTTCAGAATAAAGCCAGCACAGAGAAAAAGAAGAGCTGAGATATTGAGGGAGGCACATTGATGACAATGTTGTTTGGGTGGCTGGCTCTAGCCATGCCTTCAATCCACATATACTTGGACTTTTTAGTTATAAAAGATGGTAAATTCTTTTTCTAACTAAACTAGTTTGAGCTGGATGTGTGTCTTACAGGCTGAAGAGTTCTGATCAGATCTCTAATAAATCTTCAAGCATTAAGCTTAGGTCAGTGTTGTCTCTCTAATCTGCATGTGTTGTTTCTTATTCTTTGTCTTTGGATACATCATTCACTTGATGTGTTGATCTAGGAAAATCTAAAAGCTCCATTAGTGCAGGGAAATCTTCTTAAACTTAAAATGGACGTCACACTTGCATAGTCTCGTACACTCCTTATGCAACATCCTTGGGCCTTTCTCTGTAATGCCCTTTGCAGGTGTATCTCAGGCTGTTATGGCTTAATCATTTCATTCATGGTATCATATTAATTACAATGGGACAAACGAGATTGAGAGGGATTAAGAGACAGTGATGGAGCAGAGGCTTCCAAACCCCCATTCTCTCACTAGACTCTGCTCAGTTTGTAATAACCAAAAACTGGAAATAGCCCACTGTCCATTGTTAGATGAATGGATAAAAATATTGTGGTATATAATGGAATAATTTTTAGCAACCAAAACAAATGAATTAGTGATACATGCAACAGTATGGATGAATCTCGAAATTATTATGCTGAGTGGATAAGGCAGACCAAAAAAATAAAATAAAAAGAGTACATATTCTTGTCTCCCAGATTTGAAGTAATTCCTTTCAGGATGAAGTCTTCAGAGTGAGCCAAAATACTAAGCAAACCCAACATATTGCCTGCCCTTTTTTGAACTGAATGATTTCAATGTGAAAGACGAATGAATAGCTGTAATATGGTCCTATAGAGTTAAATGGTCACAATTTAAGAAATTGAATTGGTTTTGATGGGGATTTTTTCCAACTGCTGCTGAAAGGTAATTTGCCTGAAAGTCAAAAAAGAAGGAGAAAATTTTGCTGAACACATGGAGGAGTGGTTTTCTGGTGAACCATTAGCTCTGCTCTATGATTTCAGTGCCATCAATGGAGACCGAGTTATATCAATAGCAGTCACTCATGTAATCTGACAGCGCAGGGATTGCCTGATGGAGAACAGTTCCAAACACGTGATAGCCCAGAAACTGCTCTCAAATAACCTGGCACTGCTCCCAGAGATGACAGTCTCTCTTATATATTTATTTTTGTAAGAAAAGATTTCTGCATTTCCCGTATTCCCACAAATTCAAGTTAGAAGACTGTTGTAACACAATAGAATTAGATTTTGAAAGAAGAAATGGAATTGAAATACCCATATCATGGGCCCTGACAATTTTCAATATTTGTCTTCTTATTTTACATGGAACTTTGGCCCCATGTAGAAGAATTTGGGTCTGAGAAAGGAGGATGAAAGGAGAAAAGAGAAGGAAATGTGTCAGGAGGAAGAGCTATTAAAGGATCTTCATTACAAGTTGGGAACATGACACAATAAAGATGATTGGAGAGTCTCTTGTTCTCTAATACTTTTCTACTTTTAGAGAGAGAATCAGGGTGGGAATCTAAGGAAATATTCATTTTAAGAATTCTGGAACATCAGAATAGATTAATGAGAGTCCTTCATGAGGGATACTAGAGCTTCTAGGAGAAACAATGCAGATGGTGTGAAGATTCCAGGACTTGAACCCAAAGGTCTCTGGTAGAAAATAAGTAGTTTTCTCAACCTGTGGAAAAAATAAGTACACATCTACTCAGAAGTCAAAAAATTCTTCATAAGAAAATAGTGGTCTGAAAGATATGCCACTAATATATCCAAATGCGGTGTCATCTGGTGTTTCTTACAAGCACAGACACTTGGTAAGCTTGTTCTGAGTTCTTGGAAAAGGGGGATTTTTAAACTGGAAGAATCAGTTGGTCTTTGGAAGACCTTAGAGAACCGTAATCATTGACAAGCCTAGTCATCCAAGAGAGATCAAAAGAACTCTGCTCAGTTTGTTTGTAATAACCAAAAACTGGAAATGGCCCACTGTCCATTATTAAATGAATGGATAAAAATATTGTGGTATATAATGGAAAAATATTCAGCAACAAAAACGAAAGAATTAGGAATGACCCTACAAATAATTATGCTGAGTGAAAGAAGGCAGACAAAAAAAAAAGGAGTACGTACTATATGATTTGACTTATTTAAAACTCTAAAAATGCAAATGAATCGATAGTGACAAAGCAGATCACTTTACTTGGATATGAGAGGAAGACAAAGGACAGGAAGCGGAAATTTCAAAGGCAAATAAGAAAATATGTGGGGAGTGATGTATATGTTCACTGACTTGATTGTGGTGATGGCTCTACAGGTGTGTGTGTGTGTGTGTGTGTGTGTGTGTGTGTGTGTGTGTTTGTAAAACATACCAAATTATATATGTTAATATTATGCCTCAGCAAAGCTTTTAAACAAACAAAAAACTCTGCCCACTCCTTGGACAGAATAATTACATTTGACTGTGAGACATTCTGGGAAAGAAAAATGCCTCCCAACTTCAGAAATAGGATGTATTTCATGGAGATGGTCAGAACATCAGAGTGGAGCATTGGCTGTGAAATAGCCATGGGAAAGCTACGATAATGTCCAAAACGGTCAGAGCAATTGGATTTGGAATCTTAATAATGAGACCAAGTGAGAGTTTGAAGCTAAGCCAACTGATTTTGCTATTGACATTCAAGTCCTTGGTTATAGGTATAACTCCAACTGCAGTCGGGGTTAGGCAAAGATTGCACAATGAATACTACAAAGGATAGGTAAGGACTTGGCATTTACCATCATGAGACTGGGATGCCAGGAAGGGACTGAAAGACAGGAAGATCAATGTCATTATCTTGGGCTAACACTTAAATTTGTTCTGGGGAAGTCCACAAGCAGTAAGATCTGCCTCTTTGTCTACATTTTGACTGAGAAGGTATTTATTAACCAGAATTGTGTTGGCCCAGAATAGATGAAGTAAATAAGGAAGAAACATAGAAGTCTCTATACCATGCTATGTGTAGGAGAAGAACAACTTCTATGTATCTCCAGAGGAATGAACTTAGAATCAATGGGTAAAAATTACTGGGTGGCAGCCCTTGATTTAATGTGAAGCAATGAATAATAGTGGGTAATATTTAAAAAATGAAATCAGCTGCTTTGTGAGACAACTATCTCCCTGTCAGCGAGAACATTGGAGCGGAAGCAAATTACAACAAAGCATTGTTTTTGCCGTTTTTGTTTCTTTAAGGTAAATTATGTGTAATGTAATCAATTGATTCAGGAACAGAATCTGTGATATAAAGACCACTATTAGGTATAACATGATCACTGTGTGTGCATAGGAAAAAAGTCATTGCAGGAAGCATAGTGACACACAGCTGTTTTGAGTGGCTGCCTGCTCAGTTTGCATTGCATCCCTTTGTTCAGTATCAGTGATGGTAAACCGTGTTGCAATTTTGTGCTTTTTGCAGCATAATTTGAATTGTGTTCATTTTTAAAACAATATGCCATATAAGTGATATGGAGGTGTATATGAAATTGTAGCTGCAGCTCAGTTAAATTAATTGCCCTTACAACATGACTTTTTATAAAGTGATATTTCTCATGATTTTACCTACAACAACTATGTGTTATAGCCTTGTAGAGGGCTGATCACGTTGTGAAATATTAGACTAGATTTTCTAAGATGATTGCCAATTCTTCAGTTATCTGATTCCAATAATCCTAGAAAGGACAATCGAATAGGATGAGATTCCTTCTTCTGGGAACATTTCCCTAGTCATACCCCATCCCCTATCTCTACCTGAATTTCTCCTTCTTATATATATCGACTCAGAGTCTCTGGGAGTAAATTTTGGAAGGAAAGCATTAATAGTTTGATTTCGCCCATGTTACAATTTTAGATGCTTTTTTGATACCCAAGGAAAAATGTAAATAGGAGGTTAAATGTATGAATCTGTAGCAAAGGGAGGAGAGAGCATAATATGCTGATATCTATTTCCGTGAGATTAGACAAGAAACAAGACTGCTCAGAAAGACTATGGATTGAAGAGGGAGGTTAGGAGAAGGAGCATCTTAGGCTTCTCTGATATTTTGAGGTTTAATAGAGAACACAGGTATGTAAAAGCCAGTGAGGCACAAGGAAATTCAGGGGAGCTCCATGTCACAAAAACCTGAGGAATAAATTATTTCCAAAATGAGGAAAGGCCACATAATTTCTTTGCTCTTCTTGCCAAATATGCATAACTAAATCTAATCATGGGGAAACATCAGACAAATCTAAATTGAGGGACAGTCTGCAAAACAATAAATGGCCTAGAGTCTTCAAATCTAACAAGGACATAATAATAAAGATTAAGAAACTATTCTAGGTTAAAAAAATTGAAGGGACATGACAATAAAGTACAAGGTGTGATCCCAGATTGGATTCTGATACAGAATTATTATTATTTTTATTTGATATAAAGGTCATTATTGGGACAGTTGGTGAAATTTGGATAAGGTGTGTAGATTTGATAATATTATTGTATTAATATTAATTTCCTGATTTTGATGCCTATATTGTGGTTGTATAAGAGAATGTTCTTGTTAAGAAAGTCACATGAAATTAATTAATGATAAAGAGGCTTAACGTCTACATTATTTTCCTAAATAATTCAGAAAAAAATAATGTCTCTATCTGTCCATCCATTCCTCTATCAAGAGAGAATGATAGAGCAAATATGGTAAAATTTTAATTCAAGAAAACATAGGTAAAGGATATATGATATTATTTGTACCATTTTTTCAACTTTTCTTCCTCTGAAATTATTTAAAAATAAAAATATTTAAATTTTGAAAAACAGAGGAGAAAATTAAAATATAGTTGTATTTCTCTATCATATAGATTAAAAAATGTGGCCCTTCTTGACCCCTCAAACCCACCATATGTTTTATATATATCTTTCAATCTCACACACAGCTTTCAATATTCTTTTTGCTTCAGAAATTTAGAATAAAGTCTTTAGACTCAAGGTGCCTTCGACCATTTTTTTTTCCACAGAGGGATTTCTAATGATTTTGGATAGAATTAAGCCCAGATGAAAGAATACTTCAGTGCAGTTTATGAGTCTATTCTGCTTGATATATAAGACTATTAAAATGACTTTTCTCATGAAGGGATTCTTTGATACATTAGAACAACAATGATATTATTGTCACCCAACAATTTCATTCCAAGAGCCAGAGCTATATATAAGTCATAAGAGCGCATTCATGAGAATTGGAAAACGCAGCTTTATGAGATTGACAAGACATTTTAGTATCAGAACAAGTGCGCTTTCTGAAGGGCATTTTTGTGGAGTCAAGAAAATGGCAGCTGGGTCTGTAGGATATTCACATCAGAGCTTTTGCCCTTTACCATTTGCAGTTCTGCAGAGGCCAAACATTGTATCTTTGTTTCCCTCAGATTTTCTTGGCTTCTCAGACTTCTGAGTGATTCCTTAGTTGTCACTCACCAACAAAGACTTAATATTTACCAGGGGACTTGAGAGTAAATTCCTCAGGCCTTTAAGCCACAGATGATTAGAAAAGGCAGCATTTAGTAATTAAGCCATGAAATGAATGTGAACCGCAAAATATTTGGAAGGTTATCGCGGAACATGCCTAGCAGCTGTCGAGCATGAAGGGCTTCTCTTAGAAGAGAAGTCCCTCAGTCTTCAAGATATCTAGGGGACCCTCTAGCTGTTTTGCAGTTTTTCCCTAGCTGGAGATTTTCTAATACTTCTTAATAGCTAATATAAATCATAAGATTTCATAATGGTATATAGGCATCCTAGGGTGGGCTTAATATGTATCGTCTAGCAATTTGCAGTACAACCTACTGGGTAATTCTGCATAAGTTATTTTGATCATTTTATGCAGCATAATGATAATAGTTTTTGTAAATTGCTTGGTTTTCTTTTTGTGTGATAGATTTACTGCTCGGGCTACTGAGGGGGCTCAGAGACCCATAACTTAGAGAAATATCAAGCCTTTACCTCTCTGTATTAAACCATGAAAATTTTCATGAATCAAGAAAATGCATTTTATGTGTCTAGAGCTTACACAATCACAGGACACCCATTAAACTATCTGACTGCTGAGAATATTTACTAATATTTGCTTCTTTAGCAGCATTTCCCCATGTTGAATGAAAATTATTCATGGAGACTAATTTTTTTTTCCAGTTGGATTAAAAGTCCTTTTTTATTTTCTAGTTTAGTGTTTTATCAACTCAGAAAACATGTACTAAAATTAAAACAGAAATAAATGAACACAACAATATCGTAGGCCCTTGTTTAACCCTACCCAGGGTAAATTAATGAAATGTATTCTACCTTTGCTCTACTTTCATCAAAAATATGATTGAATGCTTATTTAACAAACCTTCCCTGTGTACCATTATGTGCACTCTGCTGGGAGTAATCAAAAATGATATGATGTGGTGAATACGTTTTGATACATTTTTCATTCAATCATATCTCTCAATGTTTTTCTGGATAAGGAAGATGGATGGTTGGCTGATGGAGTGAATGTAGACATTAACATCCACGTAAAAATACACCCAAATTCCTTTCTTCATAGTCACAAATTTTAGTGATTTTTTCTTAACTTTACAGCTTTGGCAGGCAAATATCCCTAAACAGAGCTCTTGGTCTGGTGGCCAGAAAATGACAGAAGAGATTAAAAATGGGTAGCTTCCACTAATATGACATCTCTTTATGACCTTAGACTCTTTAGGTTAAAAGGAGCTTAAAAAGTTGCCACATGAAAGATTTTCTTGTTCTTCAGTCTCTTCCTCAGTCAATAATTGTCTTAACTCTGGGTTAATATGGTTTGGGATTAGTGACTCACTACCTTGGAAAAAAATCTCTGTTAAAAAGCTTTTTCTTATATCAAGACAAAAATTTTATTATTGATTTCCTACTGCACAGCAAGCACTATTTCACTTATACCCTTTGTCTCAGATCCCTGATCTTGGTGCTATAGGAAACCAGCCTAGTTCCTCTTTATGTGATATATATTCAAGTATCTTAGGACAACAATGACATTCCTTTTTGAATTTTGTCTTCTTCAGGCTAAATATGTTACATTTTCAACTTATCTTCATGATCTGAAGTTTCCACCTCATCATTTTACTCATTAACCTTTGTATCTGTAACCCAGATCTAGATCCAAATTGAATATGTCCCTTGTTTTACATACCGTATTTTGATGTGTGTTATGTGTTCCCCATGATGTAATTAGTTCCTGTTTTTGGCAGCTATACTATTTTTAAGTTAATTTATTTTAATTAGCATTTATCAAGAAACTACTGTTTACTAAGTATTGTTATACATTGAAGATAAAATACAAATGAGACATAGTCCTTAACATAGAAACATAGAGACATGGACATATTTATATAAGGTCAATAAACATGTTAAATACATGACTAAATATAATACAGTGTACTTCATATTCTACCAGAAGCATCAACATGCTTTGGGGTATGGGAGAGGGCTTGATTACCTTGGTATGGTTTTGCTACTACTGGTGATAAAATTAGGCTTATTTAAGAGCAACTGTTGAACAGGATTGCTAAATGTGACTCAGGCACTTTCAAGCAAATAAGATGATAGATGAGTTGGAATCTTGGAATATTCTAGGAAGATACAAAATAAAGAAAAAGACAGATGTGGAAAAATGGGATATGTTTTAACAATGGCTAATGGCATAAGAATGGAAGCCAAGGACTGAGAGCAAGGCCAGATGGTAGAAATGGAAAGGCAGGTTGGGACCAAATAGTGAATTCTGGAGAAAGGCATTTAGAGCTTTTACTGCAGGTCCTTGCTACTCAAAGTGCTATCTGAGGATCAGTAGTCCATCACTGGTTGGGACCTTGCTAGAAATACAGAATCTCAGACCTGCTGAACTACAATCTGCATCTTAACAAGGTTGCCAAGTGGTTTTGTGTGCTCATTGAAGGTGGAGATGCAATGCTGGAGGCCTCAGACAGCATTCCATGTAAGGTTTAGGGGCAGTGAAAGAGATGAAAAGGAAATGCACATTTTTTTTTTTTTTTAACTGGAAGGTCTGGGTGTCATTTATTGACAGCAGTTTACACACATTTGTTTTCTTCCCATGGTTGTTTCCTTCAAAGCACAGGCACAGAGCTCTCAAGAAGGGCAGTCGCTGAGAAGGGAGCCAGGAGCTCAGGATGTCTTTGGCAGGCATGTTCAGCCCCAGCAGGATGCAATCCTTCAAGCTGGAATTCCGCTGGGTATTGGAGAGGGACCAAAGTGGGGGTGGAGAGGAAGTCTCCGACAGATTCACATCTCAGGCCAGGCCTCCTCTCTCCCTGTCCAAGTCCATCCCAGTTTTGGGACCCTGGGGGGCAGCAAAATCAGCCCACCCACCTCAACAGGGGCAGGTTCTTCAATCCATGCCCTGTTCACACACACCTGCTTCTGCTGGCCGCACAGTTACAGAGAATCAGCCCTATGGGAAGAGACAGACCACTTCCTCTCTGACATTCCCCAGCACCTCTCTTTGGCTGCATCTGCGCTGGAGCCGCTGGAAAAACTCAGGCCTGCCTTCGCAGTCGGGCCGCGTGTGCCACCATCTGCCGCCTGCGCTCCCCAGTCCGTCACACACACTGTCCTGCCTTTGTTCTGCCAATTGCCAGTGCCTAGGCCGAAGCTTCAGCAGGCCTCAAACCGGGACCCAAAGCGAGTCTGCGTAGACACTTGGCAATTTTTGGTAGCGAGGTGGATAAAAAAGTAGATGGATGTGAGAAGAATGAAAGAGCTTCGTTTGATAGAGTAATTAGAGATCTGAAGTGATTTTACTTTTATTTCCTTCACGTTAAGCCAATCATGAGATTTCACAGTGATTTCTGGGTGGGGGCAGAAGGAAGGTGGTGTTTCGCATCATCAAGGCTGTGGCCCTGGTGGCCTGCGGAGGTACAGGCAGGGTGGGTCCTCCCTCACTGGGGCAGCTGGTGGAGCACGGACTGCCCTGCGGGCAGGTAGGTGATGTTCCGAGAGCGTGACAGCTGGTGCGCAATGTCCTCTGCGGCGTCCAGCTTGCGCAGCTCGGTCTCGGGCCGTCCCCCGCGGGGCCAGCGAGTTGGCGATCAGCTCGGCTGCCTTTGACGGCCGCCTTTTTCTGCTGCTCAGCCTTTTCCACCGCGAATCTGGCCCTGTCTGCTTCCTGCTGAGCCACCTGTTTGGCTCCCACCGCTTCTGTGAGCTCCTTCCCAAAGGTCAGATGTGTCAAGGACACGTCGTCCAGGATGAGCCCAAAGGTTGCTGTTCGCTCCGTAAGGTCATCGCTCACCTGCCTGGAGACCAGCTCTCTCTGGGGGATTAGTTCCCCTGCATCAAAGCGAGCCGCCACTGACTGGAGGATCTCGGTAGTGAAGGACGGCAGCACGCGCTCGTCGTAGTCCTCTCCGATGCTGGAGAAGATGCGCGGGGCGGGCTAGCGACAGGCCGGAAGAGGACGCACAGCGTGATGTTGTCACTCTGTAAATCTTTGCTACCAGTGATGATTGGCACCTTACGCGGTCAAGAGCGGCAGTCAAAGATAATTGGTCTCTGTATCCATGGGATGAGAAAGTGAGTCCCTTCCCCTACCACAGTGTCCTGCACTCCAAGGAATCGGTCAAAGATGACAGCTCTGTGGCCAGAATCCACATTATACAAGGCAGAGTTCACCACGCCTCCTGCAACGGCTAAGGCCAGGCCAAACCTGCCAACGGACTCAAACACTTCGGCAGCCATGTTTCCTTCTGTTGGACCCACTCACACCTGCTTCCACTCTGACCTCCACACTGGAAATATATATTTTTGAAGTACTGGTGTTATTTCATTTAACCCACACAATGGACTTCTATTACTTCCTCTTTACAAAAAAAAAAACTCACACTTGAGTAGATTAACTGTATCACCCAAAGTCACGATTTAGTAAATGGAAGAACAAGAGTTTGGACCCTCATGTGATTGGCTCCAAAAAATGCCTGACTTCATTTTGTGATTGACTGATTTTCTTATTGTTAGGTTTTGAACATAAATGAGTCAATGAAGGGAGCTGAGAATGTTTTCTGTCAATTAGAAAATACGTACCATGTTCTCGTGAGGACTGAATGAGACAGTTTGTGAAAGATGTGTGACATATGGTGGGTAGGTGCTTAGGAAATGAAATCTGTTGTTAGTAGTAACTGAACGTTAGAGTCTTGCCCTCCTAACTCCAGGTTATGTTTACATAACCAAATTCTCTATGATCTCCTTTCTCTTTAATACCCAAATATTAACTATCTGATTTGTCATCCTGAGTGACTGTGGAAAGTCTGGTCTTTCATTTTATCCCCTCTCCAAGAATATCTGAGGATTCCAGCGGACTGTTTACATGGCCAATGATTCCTACATGGTTTTTACTTGTCAAATTATCAGACATCTGTTTCATATCTCCTTCCTCAGTACCGTTTCACCCTAACAATGGGGACAGGCATCTCTATTAATTCCCTAAAGGATATTTAAGGTCAAGGTTTGGGGAACTAGAGCAGGAAACTACAATGCAGAAAATATAATTGGACCCGGAACAAGTTTTTTGATTCTCTACCATGTGAATCTTCCCTACCCTTGCTCTTTTCTTAGCTTTGGTTTGCCTCGATGTTTTAGGGGAGAACCTCATGTCTCTCCACATGACTGCTTTGGTCACTGAAGACAGGCTCCCAATTTTCTCCTGGGCTCAGCAAGAGGGAAAAAACTTGAGATTTGTTCTTTCTTTTTTTCTTCCCCAGGATTTGTGGAAATGAGAACATTCATTTCCTTAGTGGGAAATACCCATCCTTACCCAAAGGGTATAGATTGGTCTCTCATGTCTAAATTAGAAAGTTGTAGTACTCACCATTTTACTTCCTGTCTGATTGATTCAAGTTAAAATAACACCTTAGAGGAGACACTGAACTATCTTCAATAACGATAGTTCCTCCTAACTCTGCGGCATTTTGTCTATCCTATCTATGTGTTCCTCCTGCTGTGGCTTGATCTCCTAATTCATAAGCAGCTAATTTTCAAAGACACATACACATTAAGAATAAATAATATTTTTAAATTTTAATTTTATGTTTTTATTGATCCATAGTAGTTGTACATATTTATGGGGTACAGGTGACATTTTGATACATGCTTACAATGTGTAATGACCAAATCAGGGTAATTGGGATATCCATCACCTCAACCATTTATGATTTTTTAGAAACAAATAATCCCCTTATAGAGGGAAGTCTAATCTAAACAGAGCATTTAATATTTCAGGCTGAATCAGGCCTTTCCAAGGACAATGAGTAGATATTTGAATTACATCTGCATAGCTCAATGGGCTTAGTAAGCCTATCCTACCTTGTTTACTAGGACTGGCGCATGCCATCACTCTTAGAACAGGTGTGTTTATGAGTTTGCATGTGTG
Organism: Avahi laniger; assembly: GCA_963575035.1. Taxonomy (NCBI): domain Eukaryota; kingdom Metazoa; phylum Chordata; class Mammalia; order Primates; family Indriidae; genus Avahi; species Avahi laniger. The sequence goes on from CAUYSK010115953.1 coordinate 17,823, forward strand.
TGTGTTTGAAAAAGGAAACACAAGGTTATAGAAAACATAAATCTATTCAACTGCTATATTCTTTGACACCATGTTGACATAATAAATCACAGAAGCTGGCAATATCCAAACACTGAATCATAGCTCCTGTTTGATTTAAAGGTCACTTAATTAGAAGCATTCTGTATTAAGAATTGGGTGAGTGGTCTCCAAAGAGGGTGCACATGGCCCCAAATACAAAGTTTATATCCATCTCAAAAGAAAAAACTTCCCACAATTTGCCAAATGGCATTACATGCTTCAGCTATTCTGATATTTTTTTTCTATTGGGCTGTTTGTTGTCTATGATCTATTGTTTGCCTTTGATACAAGATGAAGACTTTGCATTTATATCTCTGAAAATTATTCAGGTCATATTTAGCTACAGAATATTTTGCTACCTCCACTGGATGGAATCTATTTTAAAAATGTGGAGTTTGAAGGATTAAGGGAAAAGAAGAAAATGATGCTTTATTGGGTTTAAGACAGTTCTTATGTTTCTGAAGTCACTACCCTGTATACTTAGAAGCTATGGGTCTTAGCCCCTTAAAAATGCACTCACAGATAATAGTAAATGTATAGGTTAAAAGGCGTAATGTATTCTTTCAAACCTTTCCTGGAACTGTGAAACTTCTTGGTTTAAAATTATTTTAGAGCATTGGAGGTAGACAGTATCTTGGCGTCTTTCAGTGGAAGAAAATGTTAATAGCTTTAAGAAAGAGGAAGATTTTATACCTATAAAGAGTCATCTCAACATCATATTCTTCCTGCAGTCTGAGGTAACAGATGGCCTTCATCTGTTACCCTGATGGTTTTCCAGAGGCCAACCAGGTTGGTGACCAGATTTATCCCTGTGACAGTTAATGCTAAATGTCTGTGGCTTGAATGGCCTTTAAAAGTGGGTAGGAGCCGTAAATAAATGGTTGGATATTGCTAGTGTCTGTGGTTTATTCTTCAACATGGAGCCAAAGACAGTAGCAGTTTAGAGGATTTAGTTTCTTGGTGACCAGGTAGTTCCTTTTTCACACATACACTTGCTCGCTGAGTGATGGTGTGTGATAATCATTCCCGCTCTTTGAACGCTTGCAGGATATTCTGTCACTGTAACTGATGGAAGTTCTTCAGTGGAGCTTTCCTCACAACTTATCTTTTCCTTTGGCAAAGGTACCATTTGTGAGTATTCTCTAAAACCTAAGTGTGTGGGGCGTGGAGGTGGAGAAAGAGAATATCACAAAATCGAATCAAACTAGGATTGCTGATTTGTGGATTACAGGAGATTCTGTGTTTCTCAAAATAATGGAGGGAGGGCAGGGAAGGATTAGCATCATTTAGATTTTCTACAAACAGGTGAAACAAGGTCTTAGAACAAGTGCTCAAGTAGCCTAGACTTCAAAGGGTGCTTCTCTGGGGTGTAGGCATTTTGGAAGTAAAATTGTGAGAAGTGCATTTACCTCTTGATTAAGTGTCTCCTCATTTTAAACCTTGAGGACCCAGGTATTATTGTATCTCTGACATAGGAACATTGCTCTATAAAGTATTGAAGTAAAATCTCCCATGTTAAATGTTAATACAAAATAATTGCTTTAGTTTACAGAAACTTGCAAACTTGGTTGTCCTGGTCCAAGTCACCAGCATTTCTGACCAGGACTATAGCAGTTGCCTCCCAGTGGGGTCTTCTTTCTCTCACCCTCGCCTCTCTGTAATCCATGGTTCACAAAACAGTCAAGGTGACTTTTAAAAAACATGACTGATATTAATTTTAAAACCTTCCAGGACTTCACACCACACTCAGTGTGCAATCCAACCTGTCTTTGGGGCCTGGCTGGCTCTTCTTGCTACCTTCTGGGAATCCCATCTGTGGGATTTCCACTTCTCACAGTGCCCCAGCCACATGGCTGCTCTTTGTTTCTTGGACAAGCCAAGGCCATATATATTTCCTTGCACTTGCTATTTCTTTGTTTTGAACTGCTCTTCCTCTGCAGATGTAAATGCCTGGCTTCATCTTCTCATTTAGGTCTCTATTCAAAGTCATCACTTCAGAGAGACCTTTCCTGAGCATTCAATCCAAACCAGCCCTCTTCATCCTCAGCCTTAGCTTCCTGCCTTATATTCTTGATAGCATTTATCACTACTTAAAAATACAGAACATATTTATTTGCTTACATGTTCATTTTCTGCTCCCTTAATAGAATCTAGGCTCTCTGAGGGCAAGGCCTTTATCATATTCAGTTATATTCCTAACCTTTAATATGGTGCCTGTCACATAAACAAGCACTCAGGAACAGCTCCTTGGATTATTGAACGAGAAAACTCATTTTTAATGGGATTTCACATGTTGGATGTCATTTGGAATATGGAATGTGGATGGAGGGAAGAATGTTATTCTCTGACTCACTGAGCCTTCCTTAGGCACAATCTCAAATCTTGCTCTTTCATGAACAGATGACAAGTAATTCCATGGAAAACACAGTCTGTGGTATTTGTGAACTTCCATAACCTCAGAAATGAGGGCAGGAAGAAGTTTCAAATACCAGAGATAAGTGTGGAGAGAGAAAACTCTGGAACACAGCAGTGCATCTTTCTGGCTGTAGAACATGAGTCACTTGAGTGGTTCCATCCCTGTGCGCAGGGAGGAGTGCGGGGCTCAGAATCAGATGTGAGCTCAAGTCCTGTCTTTGGTACTCGTAAAACCCTGCAAACCTGGGCAAGGCACAGACCCCTGGGCCTGCTTTCTCATCTGTGAAATGCAAAGAATAATTAAAAGAGCTAATCAATTTTTTTAATGTTTACTGTGTTCCAAGTCCTATGTAAACATTTGCATGTATTATTTTCTTTAGTTCTTACAAAATCCCCCATGACATCAATGCTGCTGTTATGCCCCTCTCCACTCCATCCCACCCCACCGCAGATGAAGACACTGAAGCTCAGGAGGGATTTGGTAACTTTGGTAACTGTGGAAGGGCACACACATAGCCAGTGACAGAGCCAGGACTGAGGCCTCATGTCAGTTTGAATTTGAATTCATGACCTTAATGGTTGCACTATGTGGTTTTACCCTTCCACATGGTTGGAAGAACAAAATGAAGTCACTATGCAGCTCCATTCTCTTGTAATTGTCATGAACATATATGACAATTCTACCATTAGACTTGGGGAATCTCAAGGTTACAAACATGTCCTTAATTCACCCTTGTGTCTCTGGTATCTAGCACAGAGGCTGGTTCATAAAAGGTGTTTTAAAAAATATATATCTTCTTTTTCTTGCTTTCTTTCTCTTCCGGTGACAGAAACTACATTTGCCATAACCCACAGGGTCATGACAAAGACATTCCTGGGGAAGGAGTGAGCAGCAGAGCATGCCCTGGCACACTCCTCAGCTCTCCCTCATTCAACCTGCTGATAATCCACACTGCTGCTCTGCCTCCTGCAAATCCAGCTTTGCCAAGAACTTTGTGTGATTTTCATGGCAGGTCACGGTAAATGCTATGTTTAGAACACAACAGTAAGTAGGAGGTAGATACAACCTAAAATTCTAGGAAGTATCATTAGTTTTGCCTGAAGCATAGGGCTTGGCCTCATTAACTTAACAAGATGAAGCAACAAGACCCTGCTCACACAATATATTTAAGTTTAACAGTGATAATTTCACATAAGGGGAAAAGAGTTCTGTGATTCTAGGGCCAGAGATGGGGATTCAACAAATATCATAGGATATATAAGTTTTAGAAAACAGATTTTTTTAAGTGCCATCTATGGTTGAAGTTATGGGGAAAATCATTTAGTTCTTACTTATTTGCTTGGTTCTATATTAGGGCCCCAAAGAAAATTGTAAACAGCTGGTCTCAGCTGTATGTTTGTTGTTTACTCATGTTTCAAGTTTATAATTTGTGCAATATGAATTTTCTCTTTGAATCCTTTTATTTACATAGATGGCAACTAATAAAGTGAGAGTCAACACACCAGGATGAATAAATCATTCTTGGGGGCTAGAGAACTGCCACTCATTTTGCAGATAGAAGGGTATACAGTTTCGAGAGCATGCAATGGCATGCTCTACACTAGTGGATTGGACAGTCGGGAGCAAGATTGAGGAACAAAGACCAAACCTCAAAATTCCCTCATTAATTAGTAATCAGAATCAGATTATGTAGAAACACATTGGAAAGACAAAAAGAGAAAGCAGGTTGATACATCAAATGAAAAATAAGCTTGAAGAGTTTTCAATTGTTTACCTTGGCTGTCCTCTGCCCTTTAACTGGCCTTGACTCAACAGGCAGTTGGGATCCTCATGACTGATCTTCTAGTAACTCAGCAAGTACGACTTTCTCTGCAGTTAAAGGAAGTTGAGTACTAGGGAGGGAGAGGACGTGCCAAACCATCTGCTTTTTTACTAATTTCACTTCTTGCTGTATAAATGGCCATTATTTGGGAAATTAAAATAGAGTCACTCTATTGTGAAAAGTTACCAACTGTAGGAAGAGGCAAACACATTCACTTCTTGAGGTGGAGATTTGCTCGTGTGGTTTAAAATTCTTTAAATTTTACAAATAAATATGGAGCAAGCCTAGGCATGCATGGCACTCGGCACAGAATGTGGGGCTGGACGGAGCCCTGGAGATTACCCAGAACAATTCCCTAGTTTAACAGCTGAGGAAACGAAGACTCCGGAGAGAAAAAAGAAACTGCTTGATGTCACATTCTCATCCAGCAGCAAGATTGTGGCTTGAGCCCTGTTCACTTAATTCCTCGTCCTCTTTTCAAGTTCTGTCCACCATTTCCTTCCATCCTCATCATTGATTTTCAATTCCTCACTCACATGAGGTCACTCAACTAGCACATTGCAAAACACAGATTTTTTTTACTGAGTCTACTGGTCTTTCTACCTACCACCATCACTTTTTGTACTGAATTTTTTAATAATAATAAATAAGAAAATGTAGGAAGTTAAAGTACATGTGTGCCATTGTGTCTTTTTGCTTCTAGACTCTATGCTACAAAATGATGTCTGAATTTCTGATCTTATTATAGAATGAAAACATTTCATAGAAATAATGAATTGCAAGGTGAACCACAGGAAGAATCTCAAGGCATTTTGTGGAAGAAACTGATTTTTTTCAGAGTTGTCTCTTTTGTTCTAAAAGGAAACAACTTGGGCAGTAGTCCCATTGGAAATGAGGGCCATATTAATTATGAGTTACAACCAATCTACATATAGAAACAACAGAAGCAGATTTTGACATGTCTGTTATTAATAATTACCCCAAAGCTATTTTTTAGTGCTTGACATTATTATTATTCTGCAGTCACTGTAGGAAATCACAGAAAAAACTACTTCCTTTCAAAATATACTGAGAAAGTATTGTTTTAAAATATCTTCCAACTCTAAAAGATAATAGTAGCATTTTATTCTAAAATTACATCTAGATCTCTCTGGCATTTTTTTAATTTTTCACTTAGTGGCAACAACTAGAATTCTGAAGGAAAAAAAAAAAGCACAGGGGATTCCTGGGGAAAAAGAAACAGGAAGTTGATTCTGAAAATAGAACTTCTTTTATATTGTAAAAGAGGCCATAACTGATGGTCCCAAACATTGCCTTACAGTCCAATGACTTGACCGCACTCCAAAAAGTGATCACCACTCTACGAGGACCATAGGATCCTTACCAAGTAGGGAAGATTAGGTTGGAATAGCATAATAATTGAATTTGTTGATAACATATTTTTCCTGTTATCAAAAGGAATGTGAGGTGGTAAATAATAAAAGGCATAGCTACATTAAGGGTATCTGATGAGGAATAGGAAGTCAAACCTCACGTAGAGCACTCTTTATGAAAAACCTACCTGACTGGCAGGTCTTGAGACAGCCTCTCCCACCTTAATCCTCTCAAGCGAGCTCTTGATTCTTTTTGTAGGTGAATAACAGCTATTGTCCATACCAGTATATGGGAGACTTCTTTTCTTTCCTCTCCTCCTTTCTTTTTCATTTGAAGTAAAATTGATATACAGTGAAATATACAGATAATAATTTGATGCAATATGACAAATGTATATATCCATTTGATCCACACCCCAATTAAAGTATAGAAAATTTTCAGAAAATCTTCTTGGGCTTGCTACCTCCTAAGAAGTAAATTGTGGTTTAAACAAATTATTTATTTTCTGTGGTTACATAGCAACACTTTTGGGACCTCCTTAGCAATACCAGGAGTGCAGAACATGTGAAACCATAGTGCTTTCAGTGACCTTGGCTGATTGAATATTTAATGAATTTCTGGGTTGTAATTATTATTGGTGATGTTAAATAGGCTCTGCAAATAAGATGACATTGTTAGAATGCCTAGGACCTCAATATAATACCTTTGGTTTGCTTTCTGTAGGGGCAGTGGCATTGATATATATCAGAATGGTCTATATTGCCAAGAGTGTTCCCCGGTTGTAGGGCAGGAAATATTGTGAGCTGCCTTTTTATGGTATGAAATGACTCTCCTGCTGGTTAAGCAAATCCCCATAGCTCTCAAAGGAGGGAACTTAATTTAAGGAAGAATAAGCACTGGGGAAGTAAAGTTTCACATGGGTAACCAGGCAGAATTTTGTGTGTTTTTATAGCTGGCTCTTGAAAAGTCTTCAAGCTGGATATATCATTCACACCACAGAACAGCCTGGTCATATGACAGCCATGCTGAAAGTCCCTCAACTAAGGTTTTATTGAGAGGCTCCCAAATACTGCTCTCTAGTAGAGCCTATGTTGACTTTACTGCAAGCACTTACTTAAAATGCTTAGTCTCTGGGGACCAAAGCAATATGTAGGCACCACCTACAGAATTCCACTCTCACCACCAGGCCTTGAAAGCACTTGTTAGGGAAGAGAGAGACAAAGAGAGATATATTTATCCTGCTTTCTTAAATTATAGACGCCTTTCCTATACTAGGGCCTCCTGAGAAACATGAACTGTCTTTAACTGCAGTTACTGCCAGCAGCAAAAGTACCAGCAGGAGAGTTGTTTGGCTGAAACTGGGCTGAGGTGCTATAGTTCATTTTAGATTAATGGGCTTCTCTGGTTTCATTCCCAAAGTTTCCACCAATGGATATGGTCATGTTTCCAGTCCTAGAACCATTATCCCCACCCTGGTCTTTCTAATATGTTTTTGCCTACAGATGTTGTCATTTATTTATCTGGGGCAGATTTTTTTAAGGGATAAAAAATGAAAGATGAAAGGATGATAGTTTCCTTCTGGAAGACTGGTCTGAAAATTTTTTGGTATATTTGTAGAAACTCCTTGTATAATTTCAAGAGTACATTCATTATGCAGCCATTGAGGCTAAAAAAAAATACTTAACCCTGGGTAAGGTGTTTTTGAAAGTATAAAACCTTGAGAATATATTTTTGGCATTATTCATAAGGTACCATGGTGTTGGAATATGTATTATACTGGGAGCCTGGAGGCCAGGATTCTAGTCTAAATGTCACCACTAAATTGATGTGTCACTGTAAAGTGTGTGGGGACAAGGAAATGGATGTATTTTGAAGCCTTTTCCAGGTATAAATTTCTATGGAGATAACATCAAGTCAGATTCAGTATTATGTGGATAGGGTTAAAGTTACAGGATTGGCAATAATGATGACCTGAGACCCACATAAAACTTGCCATCAGCAAATCTTCTAGTGGAATGTGATTTCTGCTTCTTTTTGCAATGATGGAATAGCTCATACGGGCCAACCATTCTGCTTAGACATCTATAAAAGCTGGATAAAAACAAAAAGAAAACACCCCACAACAAAAAACCTGCTGTTTCAAGGCTTTGGAGCACAATTATAATTTTGAAGAAAAATATATTCCAGTAATCCCAATATTCTCAGTCAGTTTTCTCCTTGAGGCATTCACTAATTTGTAACAGGTGTAGGGCTGAGAAGCCAAACAGAAAGGTGACAGCTCAAGCCTTCTGCAGTCTCACTGGCCGGAGGAGACAAAAATTGGAGATCAGGGTTATTAAGTGAGACAGAACTTGAGGGTTTAATGTCCCACGGGAAGGGGACCTACAGAGAAGTGATTCTAAAATTCTGTGCAGGTTTTACCCTGAAAGCATTTACAAAATCTCAAATTGCATATGGTGAAAGCAACAATAAAAGAGAGCAGCAGCTTGAAGCTAAAATATTAAGCACAACTTTTTAGCAGGCTCATGATGCTGGCAAGACAGAATTGGAATTTAGGGGCACTTCAAAGGAGGGATCCTGGTAGGCATGCCAGGATCCCATTTGAGAGGCTCGTGAGGGTATATCCTGGAAATAAAGCAAAAGTTAGGAATAGAACAGACTTCACAAAGACAGAAACTCAGGCTTGAATTATCTCACTTCCTGATTGAATCAAGGTGAGCTGCCCGTAATCTACCTGCCTACCAGAAAAAATGAAATTTTCTCTATGGAAAATAACATCACGCAGAGCCTCTATAATAGTTCAGTCACAATGCCCAGCATTCATTCAAAGTTACTAGATGTGTTAGAAGACACAGGAAAATAAATATAAGCGAGGAGAGGGGAAGTAATTAACAGAGAAGACCATAGGTGATCCATGTATCAAAATTATTAGTCATGGAATTTAAAATAAGCACAATTAATGTTTAAGAAATTATATGACAAAAATGAAGAAGCTCACCAGAGAACATAAATCTATAAGAAAAAGAATCAAAATGCAATTCTAGAATTGAAAAATTTAATTAATAGAATTTAGAACTTAATAGATGGGTTTAAGAGCAGATTAGACCCAGGAGTAGAAATGATTAGTGAACTGGAAAAAAAGTCGGTAAGAAATATCCTAACTCTACAGAAGTAGACACTTCTGAAAAAAAAATAGAAAGAAAAGAAATATCCTAACTAAGGCATGAAAAGAAAAAAAAATTTAAAAGCACAGAAAAAAGCTCTTAGAGTAAAGATGGCATAACAACACAGCGACAAGAACACAACAACAAGATAAAAGGTGTGGCATTGGCTTTGGGATCAGGCAGTTTGTGGGAACTTGAAGAACTATGAGGAAATTTTAGGTAAGACTGAAAAAGTAATGAGAAAATTGTTGGAGACTGAAGAAAAGGCAACCCATATTATGTAGTATCAAACATTTGACAACACTCGCCAATGATAATGTTGGACATAGAACATGTACTTAATAAACTCACAAAATTAGCTTAGGAGATTGATAGAGTGTTGAAAGTATTATTTAGTTTCTTTTGCCTGCATATGATAAAATACAAGAAAAGAAAGATGAACTACAGAAGAAATTGTTGATTTTACCAGAAAAATTAGATAAAATAATTTAATAACTTAAATAGCTAATGATATTTAATAATTTAAATAACTGTAACCCTTTTCTCCACATCGTATGGTGGTATCCAAATATATTAGGGCATGAGCCAATAAAATGTTACTGAAAGATCAAGATCAAGGCAGGAGTAAAGCTGTAAATTTCTTTATCAACACACCAAAAAAGACTTAAGGTGGGAACATTTTAGACTTTCTCTCTCAGTGAAAAAAAGTCCAGTAATCTTGGATGTGTATAAATATTCTCTGCTAAGTAAAAGAGTTTCTGAGTATGTTAATAATATTGTTCCATAGCACCCCAATAAAATTTGTAAGATATAAAGAAGACTATCTTAAGGAAATGTGTGGGTGTGTTTAATGAAGAGGTTTATCATTTGATAAATAAGTAGACGATGATTTTAAGGGAACTTTACCTGCTTGGACTGAGAGGAACACAGATGGTCCTCTGAAAAGATGTCTCTTGGCTTCCAACCTTCTACGGGCAGCAAGTAAGCTCAGAAAGTTACTCAGCTGCAAACATGGACCAGTCTTACGAAAAAATAAGGATGACTCAGAAAGTAAAACTAACATTCCAGAGGACAGAGCCAAGAATCGTGGAAACTTATTTCATTGAGCAGAACTAGGTTATAAGCAACCAACATTCCCTGTCTTCAGAGAACAAGAAATTAGTGACATATATTTAGCTGACTTGTCAAATTGCTTTGGACCAGTAATTATTATGAGTTTCTCATTCTCCTACTTTTTAAAACAATGTCTATTGTAGTTATTCTGTCCCCATCTCTTCACTTTGTGTTGGGTATATGGGGGACAAATACCATGTATTTTTATTCTATATACTTTTAAAAATTTCAATAGATTTAGGGGATACAGTGTTTTTTGGTACATAGATGAATTGTATAATGCTGAAGTCAGGGCTTTTAGTGTATCTGTCACCAGAATACTATACATTATTGGTATCAATAGGTAGGTTTTTATACCTCACCACCTTCCCACCTTCCCACCTTCCCTCCTTGTAGTTTTCAATGTCCATTATACCACTTTATGATCATATATACCCCTCATTTAGTTCCCACTTATAAGTAAGAACATGTGATTTTTTTTCTCATTCCTGAGATACTTAGGATAGTGGTCTCCAGTTCTATTCAAGTTGGTACAAAAGACATAATTTTATTACTTTTTATGGCTGAGTAGTACTCCATGGTGTATATATAACATATTTTTTTTATCCACTCGTCTGTTGATGGTCACTTAGGTTGATTCCATATCTTTGCAATTGTGAATTGTGTTGTGATAAACATTCAGGTGCAGGTTTTTTATTTTTTAAATAAAATGATCTCTTTTCCATTGGGTAGATACTGAGTAGTGGAATTCGTGGATTGAATGGTAAATCTACTTCATGTTCTTCAAGGAATCTCCATACTGTTTTCCATAGATGTTGTACTGGTTTACAGTGTATAGGCATTCCATTTTCACAGAATCCATACCAAAATCTAGTGTTTTTTTTATTTTTTTTTTTTGACTTTTTAATAATGGCCATTCTCACAGGGGTAAGACAGTATTTCATTGTGGTTTTAATTTGCATTTCCCTGGTGATTAGTGATGTTGAGCATATTTTCATATTTTTTTATCTACTTTTGAAAAAAAATCTGTTCATGTCCTTTGCCCACTTTTTGATGGAGGTTGTTTGTTTTATTCTTGCTGATTTGTTTGAGTTCTTTGTGAATTTTGGATATTAGTCCTTTGTCATATGTATAGTTTGTGAATATTTTCTCCCATTCCGTAGGTTGTCTTTTTACTCTGTTGATTATTTCCTTTGCTATACAGAGGCTTGTTTTTAGTTTAATTAAGTCCTATTTATTTATTTTTGTTGTTGTTGTATTTATTTTGGGGGCCTTATTCATAAATTCTTGGCCTAGACCAATGTCCAAAAGAGTTTTTCCTAGGTTATCTTCTATAATTTTTATGATTTCATTTTAAATGATTACATTTAAGTCTTTAATCCATCTTGAGTTAATTTTTGTACATGGTGATAGACAGGGATCCAGTTTCATTATTCTGCATGTGGTCATCAAATTTTCCGAGCACCACTGATTGAACAGGGTGTCCTTTCCCCAGTATATGTTTCTGTCTGCTTTATTATTTGATTGCAGCTATATGGCTTTATTTCTGGGTTCTCTAATCTGTTCCATTTGTCTACATGTATACTGTTACTACGGTTACCGCTGTCTTTGTTACTATAACTTTATAGTACAATTTGAAGTCAGGTAATGTGATGCCTTCAGATTTTATCTTTTTCCTTAGGATTGCTTTGGCTATTTGGTCTCTTTATTGATTCTATATGAAGTTTAGGATTGTTTTGTTTAATTCTGTGAAAAATGACATTGGTATTTTAATGGGAATTGCACTGAATTTGTAAGTCACTTTGGGCAGTACAAATATTTTAACAATGTTGATTCTTTCAATCTATGAACATGGGATGTTTTTCCATTTATTTGTGTCATCTATAATTTATTTTATCAGTATTTTGTAGTTCTTCTAGATATTTTTTTTGAAGCTGTTGTAAATAGTATTGAGTTCTTCATTTGACTTTCAGATTGACTATTGTACACCCTGTGTATAGAAATGCTACTGATTTGTGTACATTAATTTTGTAACCTGAGATTTTAGTGAATTTAATTATCAATTCTAGGAGTTTTTTGGTGGAATCTTTAGGGTTTTCTAGATATAAGATCATGTGAGCAAACAGGTATAGTTTGACCTTCTCTTTTCCAATTTAAATACCCTTTTATTTCTTTCTCTTGCTTTATTGCTCTGGCTAGGACTTCCATTACCATGTTGAATAGAAGCAGTGACAGTGGGCCAGCCTCTTTGTCATGTTCTAGTTCTTAGGGGGAATACTTTCAACTTTTCCCCGCTGAGAATGATGTTGACTGTGGATTTGTTATATATGGCTTTTGAGGTATGTTCTTTCTATGCCTAGTTCATGAGAGTTTTATCATGAAGAGATGCTGGATTTTGTCAAATGCTTTTTCCGCCTCTATTGAGATGATCATTTTTTAAAAAATTCTATTTGTGTGGTGAATCACATTTATTGATTTGCATATGTTGAAGCATCCTTGCATCCACTTGAAATCCACATGAAATCCACTTTATCATGGTGAATTATCTTTTTGATGTGCTGTTGGGTTTGGTTTGCTAGTATTTTATTGAGGATTTTTGTATCTATGTTCATCACGGATGTTGGTCTGTAGTTTTCTTTTTTCTGTTGTATCTTTTCCTGGCATTGGTATCAGGGTGATACTGGTTTCATAGAATCAGTTAGGGAGGATTCCCTTCTTATTAATATTATGGTGCAGTTACATTAAGATAGGTACCAGTTATTCTTTGTAGGTCTGGTAGAATTCATTTGTTAATCCATCTGGTTCTGGGCTTTTTTTGGTTGGGAAATTTTTTATTAATTTCAGTCTTGCTACTCATTACTGGTCTGTTCAGGATTTATATTTCTTCTTGATTCAGCCTTGGGAGGTTGTGTGTTTCCAAAAATTTACACATAGCATCCTCTAGGTTTTCTAGTTTGTGTGCATAAAGGTTTGCCTAATAGTCATGTATGATATTTATATTTCCGTGGTATCAGTTGCAATGTCTTCTTTTTCATTTCTGATTGAGCCTATATGAATCCTTTCACTTCTATTTCTGATTAATCTAGCTAGAGGCCTATTGATTTTGTTTACCTTTTCGAAGTACCAACTTCTTGTTTCATTGATTCTTTATATCGCTCTTTTTGGTTTCCATTTTATTTAGTTCTGCTCTGATCTTTGTTATTTCTTTTCTTTTGCTAGTCTTGGGCTTGGTTTGTTATTCTTTTTCTAGTTCCTTGAAATGTGACATTAGGTTGTTAATTTGTAATCTTTCTGACTTTTTGATGTAGATCTTTAGTGCTATGAACTTCCCTCTTAGCACTACTTTTGCTGTATACCCAAGATTTTGGAAGCTTGTGTTGCCTTTGTCACTCTATTAAAAAAATTTTTGATTTTTATCTTGATTTTGTCATTGACTCAAAGATTGTTTGTCAGCAGGTTGTTTAATTTCCATGTATTTGTGTAGTTTTGAGAGTTCTTGGAATTGATTTCTGGTTCTATTCTGCTGTGGTCTGAGAAGATACATGGTATAATTTTGATTTTTCTAAGTTTTCTGAGACTTGTTTTGTGCCCTAACATATGATCTATCTTTGAAAATATCTCATGTGCTGATGAGAAGAATTTATATTCTGTAGTTTTTAGGTAGAATATTCTGTAAATGTCTATTAGGTCCATTTGTTCTGGGATCTGGTTAAGTCTAGTGTTTCTTTGTTGATTTTCTGCCTTGATGATTGGTCTGGTTCTGTCACTGGAATGTTGAAGTCCCTGACTATTATGATATTCCTGTTTCTTTATTAGCTCTAGTAGAATTTGTTTTATGAATTTGTGAGCTCCTGCATTAGGTACATATGTATTTAGGACTGTTATATCTTCTTGTTGAATTGATTCCTTTATCATTACATGGTAAATGGATATCTTTGTCTTTTTTATCATTATTGATTTAAAGTCTATTTTGTCTGATATGGGAATACTTACTCCTGCTTGCTTTTGTTGTCCATTTGTGTGAAATATTTGTTTCCATCCTTTTACCATGAGTCTATGAGAATCTTTGTGAGTTAAATGGGTTTCTTGTAGATAGCATATATCTGGATTTTTTTTTATTCATTCACCAATCTATATCCTTTAAGTAGGGCATTAAAACCATTCACATTCAATGTTAGTATTAATATGTGAGCTACTGGTCTGGTCATCATTTTGATTGTTACCTCATTACTTTGTTTTCTCCCTGTGTTACTATTATATAAAAGATGTAAATTTTAACTTTTGTGTGTTTTTACACTGATGGGTATTGATTGTTCTGTTTCATATATAGAACACTTTTAAGTATTTCTTCTAGGGCAGGTCTAGTGGTAACAAATTCCCTCAGTGTTCTTGTCTGGGAAAGACTTTATTTCTCCTTCATTTATGAAACTTTTTCAGGATACAAAGTCTTGGCTGATAGTTATTCTGTTTAAGAAGACTAAAAATGGAAACCCAATCCCTTCTGGCTTGTAAAGTTTCAGCTGACTGGTTGACTGCAATTTTATAAAACACCTTAAACCACAGGCACTCAGATAAGTATTTCCCACATACTTGGCCTATGATGTAATAAATGTTTGTTGTTTTAAACTACTAAATGTCAATGTAATTTGTTATGCAGTAAGAGATAACTAATATAACCTAATTGACCATTGTCTTGCAGGTCCTAGAATGTGCAATAAGACAAAAGATGCCATCATTTAGTGTATAAAAATAGGTACATTTATTACAGTTGCAGGTAACAAGGTCAATATGCAAAGATCAATTGCATTATATTTATATCGATATAGGTATAAATATTTATTAGCAATGAGCAATTCAGAAATAATATTTAAAACTGATCAAGAAAGCACTGATAATAAAGGAAGATAAAGCACAAATTGATAAATTAGATTTCATAAAAATTAAGAACTTTTATTTACCAAAAGACATCATTAAAAGAGTGAAAGCTGGCCATACATTGAAAAAATATATTTTAATACAAACAAATATATAAGAAATTTATGAAAATAAAGAAAGAACACATATAAACCAAAACCAGAAAGGAAGTTTCCCCATTTAAAAATAGACAAAAGTCATAAATAGGCACTTCACTAAAAATATATATCCAAATAGCAAATAAATGCATAAAAACTGCTTAACAGTGCTAGTCATCAGAAAAATGCAAATCAAAATTCCAATGAGATACATACCATTACATATCAACAGAATGACTAAAATTTAAAAAACCACGACAATTGCAATACCAAATGATGGTGACAGTATAGAAAAATGTAATTCTCACATATAGCTAGTGAGAATGTAAACTGAGCTGGGCATGGTGGGTGACTCATACCTGTAATCCCAGCAAATTGGGAGGCTGAGGAGGTGAGAGGATTGTTTGAGGCCAGGCTTTTGAGACCAGCCTGGGAAACATAGACAGAAGGCTTGTCTCTAAAACAAGGCAAAAAATTAGCCAGGTGTGGTGGCCTATGCCTATGACTTCAGTTACTTGGGAGGCTGAGGGTGTTTGAGCCCAGGAATTCAAGGTTGTAGTGAGCTACGATAATGCTACTGCACTCTGGCCTGGGCGTAGAACGAGACCATGTCTATAAAAATATATATATAACACCAGTTTTGGAAGTATCCATCAAAGCTCTCCCATCAAGAATTTCACTTCTGTGTGCATACCCAAAAAAGAGACTCATATATGTACATCAAGAGACATAAAAGAATTTTCATAGCAGCATTATATTAATAAATAAGTGCTACAAACTGGAAGCAATCAGTATTAGAATGGATAAAAAATCGTGGTATCAATTCACAATTGCAAAGATGTGGAAACAATCCAAGTGCCCATCAATACATAAGTGGATTAATAAAATGTGGTATATGTATACCATGGAGTACTATTCAGCTTTAAGAAACAATGGTGATATAGCACCTCTTGCATACTCCGGGATAGAGCTGGAACACATTCTACTAAGTGAAGTATCCCAAGAATGGAAAAATAAGCACCACATGTACTCACAAGAAAATTGGTTTTAACTAATCAACACCTAAGTTTACATAGAAGAATAACATTTATTGGGCATCGGGCAGATGGGAGGGGGGAGAAGGGGATGGGTATATACATACATAATGAGTGTGATGTGCACCATCTGGGGCATAGACAGGCTTGAAGCTCTGACTCGGGGGTGGGGGGGAAGGGCAATGTATGTAGCCTAAACATTTGTACTCCCATAATAGGCTGAAATAAAAAAAAAAAAAATGGTGGTATGTTCATACAATGAAATCCTATATAGTAAAGAAAATGAGTAATTACTGTTATAAAAAATAATGTGAATGAATTTCAAAATCATGACGTTGATTGAAAGAAATCAGACATAAAAGAGTACACAATGTTATCTCATTTTTAAAGGTGAAAAACCAGCCAGAACAAATCCACAATGTTAGAAGTCTGAATAGCTACAGCTAGGTGTGGTGGCACACACCTATAATCCCAGAGAAGGGAAAATTGCTTGAGCCTGGGAGGTCCAGACTAGCCTGGGCAACATAGCAAGACCCTGTCTAAAATAAAAAACAAATTGTTATTGTATTCTTTCGTTGGTAATGATTGTGGGTGGAAATATGAGGGAAACTTTTGGGGTGCTGTAATATTTTTCTTGTTCTGGATGATAACTACATAAGTGAGTTTATTTTGTGAAAATTCATTGAGATCTACGAATTAATGCATACTGAACTATGTTATACTTCAGTAAAATGTTGACTTAAAATTTTTTTCATTAATCTCACGATTTTTTCTTGTCAAGGAAAATACATTTAGGCAAAATTTTTCTTGTCAGGGTAAGCACAGTTAGCCAAAAGGGGCACAAAGCTCAGAATGCACAATGCTGAGTAGGTAAAATGAAAGAAGCAAGTGGGGAGGGGACTCTGGCATGGTTGGGCCTGCCTGCTTGCCCCACCCCTACGAGGCCATCACTGCAGCTTCAGCTCATGGTAGCCTTTTGGAAATATTGGACAGCCTTGACACACCTTTTAGTTTTTCAAAGAGAGTGAGAAATTCACAATTCTATGTAAAATATCGTCACTTTTATTGAGGTGTTATTGGCATGTAAAATGCTGTACATATTTAATTTATACAATTGGTTTAGTTTGGGGATATGTATACATCGGTGAAGCTGTCACCACCATCAAGACCATAGACATTTCCATCACTTCCCAAGGTTTCCTCCTACCCCTTTATTATTATTATTATTATTAATAATAATAATACTATTTGTGGTAATAACATTTAGCATAATAAGATTTAGCCTCTTAGAAAATTTTAAGCATGCAATACAGTATTGTTATGTATAGGCATTATGCTACACAGTAGATCTCCAGAACTTATCTTGTATAACTGAAACTTTGCACCATTTTACCATTGTTATCTCCCCATTTCTCTTTTTCCTGAACCCCTGACAACCATCATTCTACTCTCTGCTTCTGTAATTTGACTATTTTAGATTCTACATATAAGTGAGATCATACAGCACTTGTTCTTCTGTGTTTGGCTTATTTCAGTTAGCATAATGTCCTCTCTAGGTCTATCCATGTTGTTGCAAATGGCGGGATTTCCCTCTTTTTTAAGGTTGCATAATATATCCATTATAGTATATATCATATTTTCTTTATCCATTCATCCATTCCTGAACATTTAGGTTGTTTCCTCATGTTGGCTTTTGTGAATAATGCTGAAATGAACATGAGAGTGCAGGTATTTCTTTGAGCTCCTGATTTTAATTCCTTTGGATAATACCCAGAGATGGAATTGCTAGATCAGATGACAATTCTATTTTTAATTGTGGGGAGAAACTTCCATACCATTTTCCATAATGACTGTACCAACAGTATACAAGGGTTCCCTTTACTCCATATCCCCGTCAACACTTGTTGTTTTATAAAAAATAATGGCCAACTTAACAGGTGTTAAGTAATATATTGTGTGGTTTCGATTTACATTACTCTAATGATTAGTGACATTGAACACCTTTTCATACACCTGGTATAAACACAGATACGTAGACCAATGGAACAGAAGGAAGGCCCAGAAATAAACCCACACACATTTCAACTAGTCCTTGACAAGGGCACCAAAAATACAAAATGAAGAAAGAATGGTCACTTCAATAAATGGTGTTGGAAAAACTGAATATCCACATGCAAAAGAATTAAGTTGGACCTTTATCTTATACCATACACAAAAATAAACTCAAAATGTATTATAGACTTAACCATAAGATCTGGAACTGTAAAAATCCTTAAAGAAAACAGGGAAACATCTTCTTGACATTGGTCTTAGGAATGATTTTTTTGGATATGACACCAAAAATAAAGGTAACACAAGCTAAAATAAGCAAGTGGGACTACATCAAATTAAAAAGCTTCTACACAGCAAGGGCAACAATCCATAAAATAAAAAAACAATCTATGGAATAAGAGAAAATATTTTCAAACCATGTGTCTGAGAAGTGTTAATATCCAAAATATATAAGGAACTCCTATGACTCAGTAGCAAAAACAAACAAAGAAAATCCCCAAATAATCTGATTAAATAATAGGCAAAGGGCCTGAATAGACATTTCTCTAAAGAAGACATAAAAATTTCCTGCCTTTTAATATTGACATCAAATTAGAATCCTTTAAAACACAGCAGACTAAACAAAAGACATCTGGAAACTAGATTTAGTTAAGTCTGTAAACTCTGATCTATAGAGTCAGCATAGAAACCTAGAACTATTGAGTTGGAAACCAAATATTATCATCTTCAGTATCAAGCTATCTCAAATAACAGATATCTCTCATCCGTGATATGACTCACTGTTCTTGGAAAATTTCATGCATATTCACATTGGCTAACTCTTCGAACAGTTCCCGCTTTAGAACTGTCCTCTCCATCTCTGATTGTCACAGTCGTCCACAAAAGACTTGCCCCATGTCATTTCCTCTATGCTGCCTTTTTTGCAGCCATACTCTCATGGAGAATAAGCTGTCCCATAATTATGTTTTCATGTCCATCTTTCTATTATTAGACACTGCATATCACATTATATCTATTTTTCATCTCTCTTCATATTTGGTTTATTAATTCTTTGAGGGCAGTTAAAAGAGAAATACAATTAGTTTTTCTTTTACAGTATTTGTGTGATGCAAAGTAAGTCACTTTATATAAAACAGAGGCACAATAAATATTTTGTAATGGTGGTGTCCTGTGAAACACAGGATTTTAGAATCAACAGATGCTTGCCTAGGGAACCATTTCACCTCCATCAGCAAAGGAAGGTGCAGCTATCTATTTCATCCTTACATACTATAAAGCACTTCCTTGGAAATCCCCATCAAAAAAAGCCTCTAATTAGTGAAAGGAAGGAAAGAAGGTAGAAAGGGAAGGAAGGAGGGGAAGGAGAGGAGGAAGGAAGGAAAGAAGGAAAGAAAGAGAAAGAAAGAAAGAAAGAAAGGGAAGGAGGGAAGGGAAGATGAGCCAAGCACAGTGGCATAGGCCTGCAGTCCTAGCTACTTGGGACGCTGAAGCAGGAGGATGGATTGAGCCCAGGTGTTTGGCATAAATGTGGGGGATACAGCAGTACATAAGATAAACAAATGCTTGCCCTTATGGAGCTTAAACATTGCTAAAGGGAGACAGAAAATGAACCAAATAATTAAATGAATACCATTATTTTAGACTGTGGAAAGCACAAAGAAGGAAATAGTGTGCTGTGAATGAGAGTAATGAGAAGAGAGCCACTTTACATTGGGAATCCATGGAAACCTTCTCCAAGAAGGGAACTTTTGAGCTGAGGTGAGGAGGAGCTAGTCCCATGGGACTATGAAGAGAAAGAATTCTGAGTAGAGGAAATAATAGGGTTTGGGTCCACTGTAAATGGGAACAAGCTTGGTGTGTTACAGGAAAAGGAGTGAGGTCAGTGCAGAGAAGCCTAGTGCACAAAGGGGAGATGGCGTGAGATGAGTTTGGATCAGTAGGCAAAGCCATGTCTCACCTGGCCAGGTTGGTTAGATTGTGTTCTAAACACTATGGGAGGCTATTGGAGGAAATGATACAATCTGACTTGAGTCTTTACAAGACCACAGATCACTGGATGGAGAAAAGGTAGCAGGGAAGAAAAGATGGAAATTCAAGGATTATTAAGAGGCTATTGCCATAATTGTGGTAGGAATGATGCCTGGACCTGGTGAAGAGAAGTGGGTGGGTTTTGGGGAGCTGAATGGATAGATTAAGTTGATAGATTTTGGAAACTGGAATGTGAGAGAGGAAGGCATTGCCTAGGTCTCAGGCTTCAGCAACTGAGTCTAGGGACAGCTGTGCCATTGCAAGATGGAGAAAAGCAGGCGTGGCGTAGGCAGGGGGACTAAAGAGCATGTGCATCTCTTAATTGTAATCTGACAAGCCTATTAAACACGCCAGCGTGGATTTCAGATACCACTGTGATACCTAGAGCCTGGATGCGCGAGAAAGAGAAAAGAGGGATGAGGACCAGTCCCTGGGACCCTCTGACATTTACGGTTCCGGTAGAAAAGAGAAGGGCCACACAGGAGATTCAGAAGGAGCAGTCACTGGTGTAAAAGAAAACCAAGGCAAGGGTAGACTCGCAGAAGCCTGGAGAAGATAGTATATTCTAGAGGCAAGAAAGATGAAAGTGCAATCTTACATGAGTGACTACTACATAAAGTGGGAAATGGAGTCTCTGAACGTTTAATAACACTCACTCTGTGTCCCAGACAAACCGAGCTCATTCCCATCACTAGGACTTTTCCCTGGCTGTTCCCTCTGTCTGAAAAACTTCGCTCCCTGCCCTTTATTCAGTAAGTTCCTTCTCATTCTCCAAGTCTCTGCTCAGACACCAACTCCTCACAAGGCCCTTCCTGATCTCTCTCCCTAAAACGGACCCTCCTCCAGGCTCTCTATCTCCGTCTGTTTATCACTCCTCAACACTTAGTATTATCAAAAATTACACTTTTTTTTTTCATTAATTCTCTGTTCCTCAATGAGAACATGAGCTCTGTGAGGTCAGGGACAATTTTCTCTGATCCATTGCAGATCCTAGCATTAGTTAAGTATCTGTATCAGTTGAGGAGTAAATAAATAAGAGAAAGAAGGCTAATTAAATTCGAAATAGTCAACTTGATGGCAATATTTGAATGCAGGGTTATGTTTTTATGTGTAGGCTTGCTATATTAGTCTACAACAGCTGCCATAACAAAATACCACAAATTGAGTGGCTTAAACAACAGAAACTTACTTTCTCAAAGTTCTGGAGGCTAGACGTCCAAGATCAAGGTGTTGGAAGGTGTGGTTTCTCCTGAGGTTTCTCTCCTTGACTCACAGACAGCTGCCTGCTTGCTGTCTTCACATGACCTTTTATTTGTGTGCACATATCTCTGCTCTCTCTCTTCTTATAAGGACACCAGTCATATTGGAGCAGGGCCTTACCATTATGACCTCACTGAACCTTAATTATCTTCTTAACTGTCCTATTTCCAAATACAGTCACATTGACAATTAGGACTTCAAAAATGAATTTTGGGTGGACATGATTCAGTCCACAGCAGCCGTGCTCATCTCTGGCGTGTCCATTCATTCTTTCAGTGCGTGAGTCTGTGACTCAATTCCATAGTAAGAAAAGTGTCATTTGTATTCTTCTTAGATTGGCAGCACTAGGGCTTTAAAAAGCGTATGGGAGAGCACTTACTTTGTTAGATATTAGTGGCTTTTCAGAGGATCTATGCTAAATCCAGAGGACAGAAAAGGGTAGCATGTTCTTTTCTTTTTACGTCAGGAAACACTTTGATATTTCCATCATCCACTCCAGAACATTGGCTTTATTTCCTCCAAAGATGTGAGAATTCAAGCATGAAATTCTGTTATTAAAGACCTCATTATTCCTCTACAAATAGCACACAAATCCTGAAAATATAGTTTAATTATTTAAATGAATCATGTATAAGTAATGATTGACTAGTACATTGCTTACTTAGAAAAGGAAATAATCTTGGTGTGTTTAATTCTGTTGAGTAGTGAACAGTGACTTCTTTTTGATTAACAATTTCACACTTAGCACTTTTCATTTTGATCTCTGAACCAATAAAGATTAGGTACAATTAGGAAAACTAATACTTCAACTTGGAGAACTCTCTTGGCTTGCTTGTGTCTTCATTATTTTATCTGGAAAACTGCATCAAACAAAGACATGACATTAAGAAAAAAGACATTGCAATTTTGCCAGGGATTTTTGAATAAAAAAAGAAATAATGCATTTTCCTTTTGCTACCGTGCAGAGATTGATCATTCAACAGATGTTCCTGGCATTGCCTGAAACTGTTACAATATAATGCACATGCCTTGTGGGAGAACCAACAGTGTACTGAATATGACAAACTGTGCCCCTGCTGGTTCCAAAGTAGAGTTTTTAAGCTGGATTACACTGGGCCTCTCAGTTTTCTGTCCAGAGTTTATGTTGGACCAAGTCTGGGACTCACAATGAAAAAAATTTTTTAAAAAGGCGTTGACATAAGTTTTGCAGAAGTTTTCTTCTTATTAGATGGTTTAATGAGAACAATTCCATAAAGTAAGAAAGACATACTTCAGTCCCTGATAACAACCTATGTCCTTCCAATATGGAGACCCTGAGCATTCCTTGTGAGATAAAGTTGATCTGGTGGTATTGGATTTCTTTCTGCAATCTGACCTTAATCACACTTAGAACATGTCCACCTAAAAAGACAATTTGTTAAAAAAATAAGAACATATTTTAGCCCCTTTAGAGTTGGTTTTCAGGTTCCCCTGCCACACCACTAGAGCCCGAATAGCTAGTTTTCTATGGAAAAGGTGAGAATTTCTTCCCAAACAGGAGTGTCAGGAATGCCAAGCAGTAGAAACAGTCAATCAAATGTAACAATAATTCACATATCGACACCATCCAAGATGCTCCTTCAATTCCTGATGTACCTGAACTGAGTTTGTTTTACCTCTAGCTTGGCTGTGGCTTGAAGCTCAAGCTTGTCAGCTGCTGTCACAGATGTCCCGCTCATGTGCACGGGGGAGTCTAAAGAAGGCTTTAGAGGTTTTCTGCTCACCCTCCTCCCCTCTCCCTACCAGAAGCAACATGAATCCTTTCTTGTCCAGTATGCCTTTGCCATGTCTCCATAAACCAAAGGAACCATCAGAAGGGTGGAGTGTGGGGGGATTTATCAGAGAATTTCTTCCAAATCAATATAGTGCTCTCTCTTTTCAAGATTGCTTCTGATGAATAGAATTTTGACTGATCCTTGTACTAATGTTTATTTCTCCTGACTCATCTCAAACTTTAGGGTAGTGAAAAAATCATGAGCTTTAGAATTACATGTATCTGGGTTCAAATTCTAGGTTACTGGCTTGGAAATGTCAGTTACCTTCTGTAAATCAGTTTAACCCATGGTTAATGGTACATCAGTCAGGTAAGGTATAAAGCTCCCAGAAAGAGGCTAGTAGTTTCCTCCTCACTTTTCCCTTTTTATGCTATGTGTAGTACCTACCATAGCTCCTGGAGCCTGGGACATGTGTACATGTTTGACGAATTGAAACAATTTGAAATGAACTTTGGATGAGTGAATTCTTTATCCTGGAAGGACTATACCAACTAGGAAGATCGTTCTCTTAAGAAAAGACAGTTCAATTGAGTTTTATATCAGCACTCCCCAGGGACTGGTTTTGTGATAATTTTTCCACATGGGGGAGGGGAAGGCGGAGCTCAGGCAGTCAGGCGATGATGCCGGTGATGGGGAGCAGTTGTAAATACAGATGAAGATTTGCTTGCTCACCCGATACTCACCTCCTGCTGTGTGGGCCGAAGTTCCTAAGTTTCATGGAAGAAATGGAAGACAATTTTTCCCTATGTTGGGGAAGATTAGTGTTGATCTCTGCAGCCCAGTCCCTAACAGGCCATGG
>CAUYSK010115956.1:0-15056 GCA_963575035.1 Avahi laniger
ATGAGTAAATTCACACCTGATGGGTACAATGCACACTATCTGGGTGCTGGGCACACTTATAACTTTGACTCAAACTGTACAAAAGCAAGTCATGTAACCGAAATGTTTGTACTCCCATAATATTCTGAAACTAAAAAAAAAAAAAGAAAGAAAGGTAAAAGGACCTCAAAAACACTCTTTTGTAAGTCTGGTTTATGACCTTACCGGCCTTTAAGAAGGCCCTCTCCTCCTCACTTAGATACAGTAAGAACAAATCCATCCCTAATAGTTTCTAGAACCAAATGTATCATGGAAATAACTTAATACCTGGCATCTAAATTAACAAAGTTTGAGTCTTCTTTATGATGTTCAAGTCAATCTCCTTCTGGACTGTTCAGAGTAGTAATGGGGCAATGAGTAACACCAACCACAATTTACCACATATAGTTAGTGAACTTCAGGTTTTCTCTCTGAAGAAACACCTCTTACCATGCTTATCTCTTTATCTTTTCTTCCTCTGTCCCAACAGCGTTAGACATTCAGAGATAAAGTGTTTAAAATTGCTTAATCTTCGTATGCAATATTTATCATATTCAAAGGCATTGAAACAAAAACGGTTGGGGAGAAGCACTGAAACCCAGGAATCCTGACTTCTGAGTATAACCTACAGTTAGTTAGCACAAGCCAAGAACTAGGAGCTCTGCAAAGCACAGAAATGAAGAGGCATAGCATTAGCATCTGTGACAGTCTCTTAGTACATGGCCTTCGGGCTTTATTAATACAAACTTGTTCATAGGGGAAGACTTACTCTTGGCACTCTGTTCTCACTTAATGAACTTTACTTTTTGCTTAAATGTATATTATTACCATTACTATTAACATTAGAAAGAGATGATATATACACAAAGTTTAACATCTAGAAGGTATAAAAGGGTATATGGTGAAAAGTTATTCTCTTTCCCATTCCTGTCCCCAATCAACCAGTTTATCAAGAGACAACCAATGTTGTAATTTCTTCCGTATCTTTCTTGAGATATTCTATAAATATTCAAGCACCTCTCTCTATATATATGTACACATACATATATATATTTCTGCACACAAATGCATATATTTTTAAGCAAATGAAAGCATACCAATCATGTTTTTTGCCTAACTTGAAGAAATTAATGATATATTGGGATTATTCCATGTCATCCTTTTAAATGATTATTGAGTATTCCATAATTAATTTAACCAGGCCTTATTATAAGTCTTTTTCTATTATAAATAAGGATAAAATGAACATCTTGTTTTATATGGTATTTCTCACATTGAGTACATCTGCAGGATAAATTCCTAGAACTGGAATTGCTGGATTAAAGTGTATGTAAATTTTGATAGATGTGAAAAATTGTTCCCTTTAGAGGTTGTACCAAATTTCATTTCTGTAATTAATGCCTAAGAGGGCTTGTTTCTTTACACCCTCCCCAAAGCAGTGAGTTATCACTAGTATTAATGGTATGTTATTGAAGTTTCTACTTGAATTTCTCTTTCTGAGTGAGGTTCAATATCTATTCATATATTTACTGGCCACTTATATTTCCTTTTCTGTAAACAATTATGTTTCTATACTTTGCCAATTTAAAAATTAGATTGTTATTTTTTTTTCTTATTGACTTTAAGCGTTGTAAGAGATTTTCACTATGGGTTAAATAGGTTTTGTGAGGGTTAGAATGCAAACCAAGTGATTGTGTATAATATTTCCATGTAAAAAATACATTCTGTGTTCCAAGCACTCCACCTGCCAAACAGTTAACTTTTATCCCACTTGTAAATTGGGAGATGCTTTTATTTCTGTCCCAATTTCTGCATCTTCTGACTAATTTAAATTGTTTTCACTGATATGACTATGTACTGGGAAAGCCCTGAAAATACTGATAATTAAACTAACCCAAACAATAGAAGAATTTAGTAATTAGTAGAATACAAATTACCAAACAGAATTATCATATTATCAGCAGCCTTCATGTTCACAAATAATGACCAGTTAAAAGTTATAATGATAGAGAAAGCCCCATTTCAATAGCAAAAGTGAAGATAAAATATCTAGGAATGAATCTAACAACAAAAACACAAAATTCATAGGAGGAAAATTTTAAAAAATGAAAAGACATTTGTTTTTAGATATGACAACTTAATATCTTGAGAATTTTGGTTCTCCTCAAATTAACTTATAAATTTAATTCAATTCCAATAAAAACTCCAACAAACTTTCTAACGGAACTAAACATGTTGTTATGAAAGTTCATATGAAAAATAAACATGCAAGAATAGCCAGGAAAATACTAGAATTGAAAAACTATGAGGAGTGACTAGCCCTGCTGCACAGGAAAACATACTCTAAAGCCTCTAGAACTGAGCCAGTCTGGCACTATGAGTAAACAGATAGGCAAGTGGATAGAACTGAAAGCCCAGAAATAGACCCAAGTATATATGGAAATTAAGCATATGATAAAGGTAGCATTTCATATCACTGGGGCAAAGATGGACCTCCCTATGAATGGTGCTAAGATAACTGGGTAGCCATTTGGAAAAAGAAAGTTAGATCCATATTTCACATCATACACAAAAATAAATGCCCATGGATCAGGGCTCTAAAAGTAACAACTGGAAGCATACAAGTGTTAGAAGAAAACATGGGTAAATCTTGTTTTCCATTTGGTATAAGAATAGTCTATGACTCAAAATACACATGTAATAAAATATTGATAAATTTGTCTAAGATTAAAAAAATAACTTTTGCATATTAAAAACACCAATTTGACAACTGACAAACTGGAAGAAAATATTTGTGATACATATCACAATTAAAGGAGTAACCTCTCTAACACATAAAGAACTCAAAATTGAGTGGGAAAAGATCAAAAACTCAATCAAGAATGACACAATTTACAAAAATGATGTAAAAATGGCCTTTTATCACATGAAAAGATGTTTCACTTATTCATAATAAGAGAAATGCAAAAACAAACACAGAGAAAAAACTACATCATTTCTCAGATCAGATTGGCAAAAATTAGAAAGTACAGTTTTTTAAAGACATTTTATATTTTTAGAGCAGTTTTAAGTTCATAGCAAAATTGAGAGGAAGGTACAGACATTTACCATATATTCTTGGTTCTTAGAGTATATACACTGCCTTTCTCATTATCAACATCCTCCACCAGGATGGTACATCTGTTACAGCTGATGAGCCCATATTGACACACAATCACCTAAGGTCCAGTTTACTTTAGGGTTCATTCTTGGCATTGTACATTCTATGGGTTTGGACAAATATGTAATAACACGTATCCACCATTATAGTATCATAAAGAATAGTTTCGCTGCCCTAAAAATCCTCTATGCGTCACCTGTTTCTCCCTCCCCCTACCCTCAGCCCCTACTCCCAGCCCCACCCGCACCCTCAACCCCTGGCAACCACTGACCTTTTTTACTATCTCCATGGTTTTGTTTGAATATAGTTTGAATCATATAGGATGTAGCCTTTTCAGATTGGCTTCTATCACTTAGTAATATGCATTAAAGGTCCCGCCATGTCTTTTCATGGACTGATAGCTCATTTCTTTGCTGAGTAATATTCCATCATCTGAATGTACAACAGTTTATTTATCCTTTCACCCACTGAAAGATATCTTTGTTGCTTCCAAGTTTTGGCAACTATGAGTAAAGCCACTATAAACATCTGTGTGTACATTTTTGTGTGAATATAAGTTTTCTACTCTTTGGGGTAGATACCAAGGAGCATGATTGCTGGATGGCAGGGTAAAAGTATGTTTAGTTTTGAAAGATACTGCCAAACTGTCTTCAATATAGTACTTTTTAGTTGTTAATGACAATGAAAATTGGTACAACCTATACACAATGGAAAAAGGAGGAATAGAATTGGAGGTATTCACTATGAACTTATGGTTTTATATATATATGTACATGTACATTTTAATAGTATGTGGATGGTATATATAAACATTTATGTGTGTGAATGTATATACATATATCTAGTTCCTATCTTTGTCTTGTGAGAGATACTAGAAGCAATGACAGCTCAGTGGCAGTGAGCACACCTAAAGCACAGATCTCGGTTTCTAAATACCATCCTTCACTAAAAAGAATTAGGGTTCCTTGGACAAATGCTTCATTCTAGGGATGGGGAAGGAAAAGTACAAGATGAGCCTAGAAAATCTCATTGTATCAAAAATAAGTAAACGCTCAAAGATTAAAGAGGACATGCTGAAAGGATATAAGAGCCAGATTGAAGTGGCTCCCACTGGCCAAATCAGAGAAAATTTGAGCATTGAAATAATTATAATGAAGGATATTGAAGCATATTGATTAAAACAAGAATCCATGAGTTCATAGTGAAATTAAATAAAGGAGAAAGGAAAGTTCTTCCTTACCATAGAAAGGCTACTAATATATATAGAAGAAATGATAGAAAATCATCATTTGGTAGCCATCCTAATTATAACTGAGGAAAAAAGTAAGATGTTAAAAAGTAATAAGCAAAAGTTTGAGGAATAATAGGATATTTACATGCTCTCAAAGTATCTCTTAATCTTATCAATAGGGTAAAATATTAACTTACAGTGGAGAAATGACAACCCTAACAAAGGTATCCCATAACACAGCAAATCAACATCACGTGCCTCTTACTAGGAAGCATCAAGAAGGATACCACATCACAATTGTGATAGTCCTGCAAAAACTCGTAATCCGAATCTAATTATGAGGAAACACCAAAAAAGCTCCTATTGAGAGATTTTACAAAATAACTAACCTATACTGCACATTATAGATATTCAATACATAGATGAAAAATAAAATTAACTCTTCCAGGCATGGTGGTATGCACCTATAGTCTCAGCTACTCAGGAGGCTGAGGGAGGAGGATGGATCAGTTGAGCCTGGGAGGTGGAGGTTGCATGAGGTAAGTTAGCACCACTGCACTCCAGCCTGGGTGACAGAGCTAGACCTAGACACACACACACACACACACACAAATTAACTCTTCCACTTGCATATTATCATAGCACTACTAGCATAAGCTTTTATTTGAAAACATAAGACATAAGAAGGCTCAGTGTAAGTTTAGCTAGTTTCAGCAGCAGTTGCTTAAAGGAAGAATTGTTCATGTAGATTAGCAGCCATTGTTTGGACAATCCAATTTTTTTTTTTTTTTTTTGAGACATAGTCTCACTCTGTTGCCCTGACTATAGTTAGTGCTGTGGCATTAGCCTAGCTCACAGCAACCTCAAACACCTGGGCTCAAGTGATCCTACTGCCTCAGCCTCCCGAGTAGCTGGGACTACAGGCATGCGCCACCATGACCAGCTAATTTTTTATGTATATTTTTAGTTGTCCAGATAATTTCTTTCTTTTTTTTTTTAGTAGAGACGGGGTCTCGCTCTTGCTCAGGCTGGTCTCGAACTCGTAAGCTCAAACAATCCACCCGTCTCAGCCTCCCAGAGTGCTAGGATTACAGGCATGAGCCACTGTGCCTGGCCTTGGTCAATCCAATTTTTATCAAGAAGCGTAGGGAGGAAGAGTTATGTGAGAGAAGTACATGCAAGGATCACAGTGGAAATTCTCAATCCTTCAAGATGTCTTATAGGGTAAGACTAAAATTTTGAAATGCTTAAATTGTAATTTTTTTCTGCTAAATTTCATTGAAACCACTAGACAGGAAAAGTAGATATAACATAATGTATTCATGCAAAGAAAAAATTTATAAGTATATAAGAGGGAAACATTTTATGTGTTAAGGATAATTCTCAAATTAAAAAGAAAGGTAAAATCATGTTGCTGTCCAACCAGGTTCATTTGCCCACTGCCCAGGAAGCCAATATGCTGAGTCAGCAGGTTTTTTGGCACAGAAAGATCTTTATTCCCCATAGCGCTAAGCGGGGAGACAGGAGAAATTTCTCAAATCCGCCTCCCCAAGAACTTGGGAGACAGGATTTTTTAAGGATAGCTTGGCAGGCAAAGGATTAGGCAATTAGGTTTGTTAGTTAGGGCAAAATTATTAGGGGTATAGGAATCATCTTCTTGTGTTATTTCAGTCTCTGGGGTCACAATTCCAGTTGAGTTGGTTTCTTGGTATGGGCTGCTGGTTTGGGTGGGTGGGTCCATCAATCCACCGGAATGTGGAATCTGGAAAATATCTTGAAAACTACCTTTAGGTTTCAAAAAGGTGATGTTATCTATGGAAAAAGTTAAGAACCTTTATGACCAGCAGCTGCGTGGTTCCAGAGTGGCAGTTACAGGAGGACAGTGACTAATTATTATCATTATTTTTAGCTTGGCCCTTGCCACAGTTCTCGCTTTGCACCGTTATTGAAGGGCGGTTTCAATTATGACCCTCATACAAACATAAAAGTGAATATATGATAAGATTTTATTTAAATAACTCATTAATGAGGAAACTGGTAAGGTGTTCAAAAGACAATCCAAAGAAAATATTAGGAATATTAAAATAAATGTGTAAGTGGAGGCCAAACTGTTTTTTCCTTGGTGATGGTGGTGGTGGAGGGGGTGGCTTGTCACTTCTTTGGATAGAGTTCATGTACGTACGTATAAACAAGAATGACTTGCCATTGTTATCATTTATCTACAATTTATAAAGATGTAAAATAACTCCTATGGAATCAGACTCAGCCTGAAAGGATGTGTTCTCCAGGCAATGCAAAAATTTTCGCCTACTCCTGTTAACAGCTATAATCTCTCTCCAGACATAGAGTAGGCAGAAAGTCTTGGATGGCAACAGGAATATACTGGTCATAAGGCTAACTTCCCAATTCAGCAAGCACGTGGTTAAAGGGATTTTTCCTTCCACCCACAGATATTTTAGGCAAATTTGATATTCTACTTCTTTGATTCACTGCGTGGTCAGGAAACTACCTCTTTAGTGGGCTCACACCTGGATAAGTGAATGAGTTATTTAATGTCCACACACTTCTAAACAATCTCCATGGCAACCTGGAAGTAGAACTGCACCTTCAAAGAGAGACTGGGCAATCGGACCGTGTATTTGGCCCCCTGTTTCCTAGTGGAAATGGTTTCGTGGCTGTACACTATTCACAAATTAATCTGAAACACCATCTAGACCTCTCCCTCTTCACTGTCCTCCCACCACCTCCAAGCTGGGCTCTTGAGCTAAAAATGACTTGCTAGTTAAAACATCATGGTTCAGGATCTGGAGTCAGTGCCTCAACCATTTACGAGCTTTTTTCTTCTGAAAAACGAGCACTAATTATAATGCCTAGCTGCCAGGGTTGTTGCAAGATTTACAGGAGACGAGGGCTGTGAATTGGCTTTGTAAACTGTCAAGCGTTACTAAAGGGAACACATCGCCTCTTTAAGGATGCCACGGTGCAAAGTTCATCGAAGGGCCTAGATCCTTTTCAAGCGTTGGCCCAGTTTCCACGGAGCTGGGCTGCGGGAGCCCACGGGTTCGTCTCGGCTGGCTCCTCCCCCGCCACAGCCCGGGCCCGGGTCGGAGGCGGCGGGGGCACGAGCGCCCGGCCTCACCAGCCCACGACCCGCTGGGGGTGCGGTCCCGCGCCGGGGCGGGGCAGGCCTCGGCCGCTCAGTTCCTGCTTCTGTCAAGCGGTACCCGGGGCTGGTGGAGCCACAAGCACCCGGACCGCGGGCGGCTAAGGATGGGCCCGCGCGGCACGGCGAGCCTGCTCCCAGGCCCCAACCCGCGGCGGCCGCTCCTCCCCGCCGTCCTCCCGCTGGTGCTGCTGCTGCCGCTGCCGGGCTCGGGCGCCGGGGCCGGTCGGCCGCCGCACCTGGTCTTTGTGCTGGCGGACGACCTGGGCTGGAACGACGTGGGCTTCCACGGCTCCCAGATCCGCACGCCGCACCTGGACGCGCTGGCGGCCGGCGGGGTGCTCCTGGACAACTACTACACGCAGCCGCTGTGCACGCCGTCGCGGAGCCAGCTGCTCACCGGCCGCTACCAGGTACGCCACGGCCCGCGGCCCTCGGGCTCCCCACCGCACCGCTTCCGGCCCAGCCGCGAGACCTCGGGCGCTGGCAAACAGACTCAGTCCCCCGACCCAGGTTCAAGCCCGGCGGCTGCGCCGCTGAGTCCCCGCTCCTCGCAGGCCGGCACCCGCCGCGGCCTCTGCGCATGCCCGGCCCCAAGCGCCCCGCCTCTCCGGCTTCCAGCGTGCTTCTCTGTGTTTCGCTTTCTGAAGTGGGGCGGAGGGGTCGGCGTGCACCCGGCGGGGCGGCTGAAGTGCGAGCGTGGAGAGGGCTCGGGCCGGGTGCCCAGGGGCAGAGCGGAAACAAAGAGGAGAGTTAAAATGAAAGAGTGCCCGCAGTGGGTGAGACTCTGGTACCCCGAGAACCCAGAGGTCATAGGTTAGCACTGTCAGAGTAAAGATTAAAGTAATTTTTCCAGGTTCTCAGCACCCCTGGAAGGAAACCTACTTACGCTCGTTTTTCTTGGGCTGCTGACATTTAACCTTGTATTGAACTCCTCGAAGCATCTTCATTATCTCTTTAAAAGCTTCTTTTAGAGACGTCTCTGCGGTTAAAAGAGAAAATATACAAGTAGAGAGTGTGCAGGGGTGTTAGACGACTAAGAATAGTGAGAACATTTGCATAGTGCTTTGTTGTTTTTAAAGTTAATTATTGAAACAGCCCATGAGGTAGTTATTATCTTTAACCCCCTTTTACAAATGAGGAAATAAACCTGCATAGGTTTTATGACATGTTAAGAATCACACGTGTGATTCATAGAAAGTGGTCAGGCTGAGTGTCGTGCTTTTCCTGCATCCGCTAGTCATCCCAGGTCTGTAAAATTGGCGTAAAGGGATGTTCCAGTAAAGAAGGAAAAGGAGAGAAGGCAAGGTCGGCTGCAAAGGGTTCTGCATTTGCTCTGAAGTAAGAGAACTGAACTCAAATTGCAAAAGAATGGAGGGCCATTCATTTCTCCAACTTCCTCCTTTCCAACAGACTTGAACAGGAAAGCAAATACCAACTTCAAAAACCTGTTCACGTAATTGGCTGCTTTTTGTCCCCTAAAAACCTCCCCCACCAGTCTTGGAGAAAAAATTTGAGAATTTAGAGTACTCCCTAATAAGGAAGAGTGGAAGCTAGGTGTGCCCCAAATGGTTTAGAGACCTCTCAATGTCAAAAAAACAGGCTGGCCTCCCCAAACATTTTTCATGACTTTTTTCACCCACTTTATTTTGTTAGAGTTCAAGAGACCCAATTAGAAATTACCCTGGGTTAGCAAGCATTTCTTTTTAAAGGAGTAAATATTTCAGAGAGGGCTAAAGAGCTTCATTGCCTTCAGGTAATAAATGCTGGTACTACTCCGAGCACTTTACAAATATTAACTCATTTCTTTCTCACAATGACATATGCGATAGGTACTGCTATCACCACTTCATCATTCCTATTTTATAGCAAGGAAGCTGAGGCTGGAAGAGGTTAAGAAACTTGCCCAAGGTCACAGGACTAGTAAATGGTGGATGAGGATTTGAACCAGGCATTGTGGCTGCAGGGCTGGTGCTTAGAACCACTAAACCGTATCACAAACTCAGAATTATTAAAAATATCACAACAGCTGCTTCATATATACTAAGTTATTCCCTATTATTTTTGGACATTTAGGTCATTCCTAAACATCTCAATTTAAAATCAACCTGGCGGGGCGCGGTGGCTCACGCCTGTAATCCTAGCACTCTGGGAGGCTGAGGTGGGCAGATCGTTTGAGCTCAATAGTTCGAGACCAGCCTGAGCAAGAGCGAGACCCCGTCTCTACTAAAAATAGAAAGAAATTAGCTGGACAACTAAAAAAATAATATATATATATATAAATTAGCTGGGCATGGTGGTACATGCCTGTAGTCCCAGCTACTCGGGAGGCTGAGGCAGAAGGATCACTTGAGCCCAGGAGTTGGAGGTTTTTGTGAGCTAGGATGACACCACGGCACTCTAGCCCAGGCAACAGATTGAGACTCTGTCTCAAAAAATAAAATAAAATAAAATAAAATAAAATAAAATAAAATAAAATAATCAACCTGTCATATTTCTAAGTTAGGAATTGCCTATATTATGTGTAAAATAAAAATAGATTTTATTTCTGAGTCATTTGTTGTGCATAATTTTAAACAATAAAATAAGGGACATTTTTGACTATTTCAAAATTAGGTACTTCAAAGAACTGCGTAAGTGTCGTATTTGTAATCTTGGAAGTCATGCTTTAAGTTAATGTTTAGAGACCCCTTTCCTGTAAGTATCTAACTTTAGAGAAGAAAAGCACAGTGATAAGCCTAGGCTGACTGATTGGACTTTGTGCTCTCATGAAATCCTGAGTTTTTGTTTTTTGGTTTACAGACATATGTGTTGAATAAAGAGGATTAGTTAGGAATTATGGGATGTAGGTGTGAGTCTTGGCTGTGTCCGACTCTGACCTCACTGAATATCATCTCCACATCTGTAAAACTGAGGAGTTGGGCTGAACTTGAGGCTCTTTCTAGCTCTAAATTTCTTTAACTCTAAGTCTCTTGTGTCCATTAGGGCAAGTTTCTCACTTGGCAAATGTGTATTACTATACCTATTAACCCAATTGGTAAAAAAAGAGATTAATCTTGTCCAACACAATGTACCTTATAAATTGTATGAGCTACTTGTTTTGCTGCTAGAAACTTATTTAAACAGGAATATAAATTCTGCCTTTTATATTGAGATTTTAATCATTCAAAATCCTCACAAATGAACGTTTTAAAACCTGTATGCTTTGGTGAAAAATGGTTAGAGCCTGGGTCAGGGTCAGGGAGTCATGGAGAGACTGATCAGCAGATGAGGTAAGTAGTTACTGATCAATCCAGGGACTAGAATTCAGGTCTCTCTCTACTCAGGCTAGTCCTCTTCCCACAGTGCTGTGACTCACTCATTCATTCATTATTTTAAAAATATTTTTAAAAAATCTGTATTTTACTTATTTTCAAAATAGAAAATATATTCACATGGTTTAAAAACTCAAAAGTTACAAAAGGGCTTATATTGAAAATCTTCCCCGCTACACACACACTCTCTCTCTCTCTCTCTCTCATCCTCATCAGTTTTTGTGTCTGCATAATATTTTGTTAAATGGATATATTGTACTTTATTTAACCAGTCACATAATGATGGATATGTAGGTTGTTTCTAGCCTTTTGATATATAAAAGAGTGGTGTGAAGTCAGTACCTTATGTATATCCCATTTTGCACATGTTTGAATGTATTTGTAGAATAAGTGCCTAGAAAAGAGATTATCTTGATTTAAGGGTAGATACATTTGTAATTTTGATAAATATTGCAAAATTGAACTTCAAGAGGTTATACCAATTTACATTTCCACCAGCGATATATGATACTGATCATTTCCTTAACTGTTTTTTTTAAGTTGTAGTTCACGTTCTATAAAATTCACCATTTTAAAATGTACAATTCAGTGGGTGTTTTGGTATAATCATGAGGTTGTACAATCAATATTTTCATCACCTCAGAAAGAAACCACATATCCATTAGCAGTCACTCCCTAATCCCCCAGTCAATCCACCAGCCCCTGGAAAACCACTAATCTACTTTCTATCTCTGTGGATTTGCCTATTTTTGACATTTCATATAGTTGGAATCATACAACAGATGTCCCATCATCTATGTTGTAGCCTGTAGGTTTCCCTTTTGTGGCTCAATAGTATTCCATTGTATGTATATATCACATTTCGTTTATCTATTCATCAATTTTTTTTTATTTTTTGAGGCAGTTTCGCTCTGTCACTGAGGTTGAGTGCCATGGTGGTGTTGTAGCTCCCTGCAACCTCAGACTCTGGGCTCAAGTGATCCTCCTGCCTCAGCCTCCCACATAGCTGGGACTACAGGTACTCACCATGACACCTGGCTAATTTTTCTATTTTTAGTAGAGACGGGATCTTGCTCTTGGCTCTTGCTCAGGCTGGTCTTGATCTCCTCAGCTCAAGTGATCCTCCCACCTAGGCCTCCCAGAGCACTAAGATTACAGGCATGAGCCACCATGCCTGGCTTCTATTCATCAGTTGACGAACATTATGTTGTTTCTACTTTTTGGCTATTAAGAATATTCCTGTGAATATCCAGTTACAAATTTTTGTATGAACATATATTTTTCCAATTCTCTTGGGTTGATACGTAGGAGTGGAATACCAGATCATATGGCAACTGTATGTTTAACCTTTTGAGGAACTGCCAGACTGTTTTCCACAGCAGCTGCACCATTTTACGTTTCCACTAGAAATGTATGTGGGTATTAGTTTCTCTACATCCTTGCAAACCCTTGTCATTATCTGTCTTTTTGATTATAGCCTTCTTGTCATCTTAGTGAGTATGAAGTAGTATCTCATTGTGGTTTTGATTTACATTTTTCTAATAACTAATGATGTTTGAACATCTTCTCATGTATTATTGGCCATCTCTGTATCTTCTTTGGAGAAATATCTATTCAGATCCTTTGCTTATTTTTAATTGAGTTATTTATCTTTTTAGTCTTGAGTTGTAAGAGTCCTTTATGTGTTCTGGATACTAAATTCTTATCAGATATATTATTTGCAAGTATTTTCTCCCATTCTGTGGGTTGCTTTTTACTTCCTTTGATGCACAACAAAAGTTGTGCATTTTGATGTAGTACAATTCATCTGTTTTTCTTTGGTTGCTTGTGCTTTTGGTGTCCTAAGAAATCATTGTCCAATCCAAGATTATAAATATTTACCTCTGTGTTTTCTTCTAAAAGTTTTATAGTTTCAACTCTTACATTTAGGTCTTTTTACATTTTGAGTTAATTTTTGTATATGATTTAAGTAATGTGAATGCATGTGGATATCCACGTGTTCTAGCACCATTTGTTGAAAAGATTATTCTTTTCTCACTGAATGTGCTTTGCACTCTTGTCAAAAATCAATTTATCATAGATGTATGGGTTTATTTCTGGACTCACTATTCTATTCCATTGATCTACATGCTTCCCCTTATACCAGTGCTACACTCTCTTGATTACTGTAGCTTTGTCCTGGGTTTCAGAATCAGAAAGTGTGAGTCTTCCAATTTTGTTATTCTTTTTCAAGATTGTTTTGGTTATTCTAGGCCTCTTGCATTTTCCTATGAATTTTATGATCAACTTGTTCATTTCTATAAAAAAGGCAAGTAGAATTTGGTTAGGGATTTCATTGATGTGTAGATCCATTTGGAGAGTATTACTACCTTTACAATATAAGTGTACCAATCCATGAACATGAGATGTCTTTCTGTTTATTTAGGTTTCTTTAATTTCTTTTAAAAATATTTTATAGTTTTCAGCATATAAGTCTTGCACTTATTTCGTTAAATTTATTAACAAATATTTTATTATTTTTGATGCTATTGCAAATGGAAATTTCTTAATTTCATTTTTTATTTTTTTTTATTGAGACACAGTCTCACTCTGTTGCCTTGGCTAGAGTGAGTGCCGTAGCGTTAGCCTAGCTCACAGCAACCTCAAACTCCTGGGCTCAAGCGATCCTGCTGCCTCAGCCTCCCAAGTAGCTGGGACTATCGGCATGTGCCACCATGCTTGTCTGATTTTTTTTCTATATATTTTTAGTTGTCGAGATAATTTCTTTCTATTTTTTCTCATAGAGACAGAGTCTTGCTCTTGCTCAGGCTGGTCTCAAACTCCTGAGCTCAAACGATCCACCCGCCTTGGCCTCCCAGAGTGCTGGGATTACAGGTGTGAGCCACCATGCCTGGCCAATTTCATTTTTAATTGTTCATTGTTACTGTATAGAAATGCAACTGATACATGTATGCTGCTTATTTTGCAACCTTTCTGAACATATTAGTTCTAATAGTTTGTGTGTTTGTGTATGTGTGTGTAATTATTAGGGTTTTATATACACACACACACACACACACACACACACACACACACACTCATACACAAGATCATGTCATTTGCCAGTAGAAATAGTTTTACTGCTTCCTTTCCAATCTGGATACCTTTTATTTCACTTTCTTACCTAATTGTTCTGGCTAGAACCTCCAGTCCAATGTTGAATAGAAGTGGCAAGAGTGGACACACTTCTTTTGTTCTTGACTTTAGAGGGGAAGCTTTCAGTTTGTAACCATTAAGTGTGATGTAGTCATTCATTCATTCGTTCAACAAATGTTTATTGAGCAACTAGTTATGCCAGTGTACTCTGGGGATGTCCTGGTGCCTATAGTCTGATGGGGGCAGGATGAGGGGAAGGAATGATCTAGAGGGGAGTGAAATAAATATATATAAACAAGTAAGTATGGTGAATTTAAATGGCATGACAATAAATGTGGGGAAGAAAATAAAGTAGGTAAAGTGATATGACTTAGGAAGGTGTCTCCAAGGAGGTGGTTTGAGCAGAGGAGTGAATGAGGAGTCAGCCATACAAAGATCCTGGGAAAGAGAGTTTAACTTGGAGGGAGGAGCAAGGAAGCAAAGGCCCCCAGGATTGAATGAGCTCGTTCTGAGCTGAGTGAGCGAGGGGGCCGAGGCAGGCCAGGGGCGCCAGGAGAGAGGCTGGGTCTCCGTGGGCCTAATGCTGCCCACTCTTGGTGAAATGTTAAAACTTCAACCCTTTTTTTTGTTTCTGTTTTCGTAGTAATGTTACAATGAAGGCTATTATATACACAAAAGAATGTTTCTAATCTAACAGGGTTCCAAATGAGTATATTTTAATGAGACACAATGAAGTGCCATGTGGCATTCTTTGTATACATGTGATTCTGGTTAGAATTAAATTTTACATTTTTCGTTTTATTAAAAAAAGTAAGCTTATTTTTTAAATTGTAGGAAATACATTCAAAAGTTTCAGGCTGGTTGTGGTGACTCATGCCTATAATCCTAGCACTCTGGGAGGCTGAGGTGGGAGGATCACTTGAGCTCAGGAGTTCGAGAACAGCCTGAGCAAGAGCAAGACCCTGACTCTACTAAAAATAGGAAAATTAGCCAGGTGTTGTGGTGAGCGCCTATAGTCCTAGCTACATGGGAGGC
>CAUYSK010115957.1:0-13424 GCA_963575035.1 Avahi laniger
GAAAAAAAAAGAAAAGAAAAGAACTTGGTTTTGTTAAGGCCAAGCTAGTAAGTCCGTGAATTTATTTTATTATTTTATTTTCCCATAGAAATAACTTGAGGGGTTAGCATTCAAGAGGCCTAGGAAACTAAATAAAACTTCTTTGATTTAATTGTTTTCAGGTTAGTCCCATTAAAAAATTATCCTTGCATTTCAGGTAATTTCTCGGCATACTCGGGAGCTCCTGGGAATTGAAGAGCCATTATTCAAACGCAGCATCACACTTCCCTATAGGGACACTATTGGCTTATTCTTAGAGCAAAAAGGTCGTACTGGCATAAAATCTGATTCCTTGACCTTCCCTGAATTTGTGAAAGCAGCAGGATTACAGGATTATGCTCCACAGATAACTGCCCCTGAAGAGAATGAGGCATTACATTGCACTGAACCCTAGGGGGAAGCCATTTCACTTAGCTTGAATGATCACACTAAGTTACTTGAGGGAACAAGTGTGTACTTTTTTGGTTTTTCTTTTTCTCCTTTTCATTAAGGATTAGCATTAAAACTCCTGGCTTCACTCCTAGTTCTGTCCCTCATTCACAGCACCTTTCCTTTGTTTTTCAGTGTAACTCCTTGTTAAAACAAAGGTAGTAATGCTGATCTTTCTGGGTAATTGTACGAATTGCTGATAAAATCTAGCAGTGCACCTGGTAGCAGGAATATGTTGGGAAAATGTAATTAAAAATAAAATCTCCTGCCAACCCAGATAATCCTCTCCACAAATGTAGGAAAGAAATCATTTTATTCTTGCATGAGCATTAAAATGTTTCCACATCTTTGCAAAAAAAAAAAAAAGAAAAAAAGTATTAAAATGTGGTACACATCACAGGCAAGCTGCTAAAGAGATTACAAAGACAATTCTCACCCTTTTAGATGGCCTGACATATGTAATCTTTTACATACGTGTTAATTATCTGTATCCAAAGGAAACATAAAACTTATATCTTGACAACGAGCAGGAAGTTACCACTTGGAGCCAGAAACTTAGGCTAAACTCCCACAGAGAAGGGGAGAAGGGCCCCTCCTCCTCGATACTCATGTTTCAAAGTGATGGCCCAAAGACTCCCCCAAGAGAGATGGTTCTGGGGTATAAAATGGCAAGAGGTTTATTCAGCTTTTTAAAAGATTAACATCTCAAAAGCACAGAAAAAGGGTTTACAATGACAAGTTCTCTAAAGGAAATGTTTGTTTTTTGTTTTTTGTTTTTTTGGTTTTTTTTTTTGAGACAGAGTCTCACTGTGTTGCCCAGGCTAGAGTGCCAATGGCATCATCCTAGCTCACAGCAACCTCAAACTCCTGGGCTCAGGCGATCCTACTGCCTCAGCCTCCCGAGTAGCTGGGACTACAGGCATGCGCC
The DNA here is from genome assembly GCA_963575035.1 of Avahi laniger. Taxonomy (NCBI): domain Eukaryota; kingdom Metazoa; phylum Chordata; class Mammalia; order Primates; family Indriidae; genus Avahi; species Avahi laniger. The sequence goes on from CAUYSK010115957.1 coordinate 1,397, forward strand.
ACCATGCCCGGCTAATTTTTTCTATATATTTTTAGTTGTCCAATTAATTTCTTTCTAATTTTAGTTGAGACGGGGTCTCGTTCTTGCTCAGGCTGGTCTCAAACTCCTGAGCTCAAACAATCCGCCCACCTCAGCCTCCCAGAGAGCTAGGATTACAGGCGTGAGCCACGGCGCCCAGCCTTAAAGGAAATGTTTTAACAAAAAAGTAGGGGGAAGTTCTCTTTCCTTTTTGGCATCATAGAAAAATTTTAAAAAAAATTTGTTTAGATTTGTACATATCCTTACAAACAACATGGCTTATAAAAGTACCACTGACTATGAAATAGTGTTGGGTTTGCTTACAAGGCTCTTGAAGGTGGTACCTTCCAGACCTTTATAAAATGAAATTTAGGTTAGAGTCTACCTACCCACGATTGGACTTCTCAAGAGAAATTATGAAATACTTCCTGTTGCTTGAATGACTCCAATTCCCCTCTAGTTTTACAGACTTAACTGCTTTTTCTTCTCCTGGTCTCACTTCTTAATCCTAAAAACCACTGTAGGACTAACACAATCCGGAAGGGCAGTGATGCACCTTGTCTAGTTCCCTACACCTGAATGATGAGTAAAAGGAATGTTTCTTTTTTCTTTTTTCTACTGATATAAGGAACAGGGCCTCAAATGAACACTCAAGACAAGTTTTAATATTTGATGATGAACCTAATTTTTTCCCAAATTGGACTAAGATTTTATTGGAAACCATTCTAAAACCATACCATTGTATTTGCCTGGCACATGATTATGCAAAAACCAAAATGTAAATGATTAAGACCATGATGATTTACATGTATTGTGAATGGTTTTGTTCAAAAGCACTTTAGCATTTAGCAAACAGTGGTTTGGTGACAAAGCATAGTAAGGGACATCGTTTTCCAGCTTGATGGTGTCACTGCTCTTGTTTTCAACTTCATTATAATTAACAAAAAGTATCTGCAGAACGTAGAGGAAATAATTGTGTACTATAGAAGAACTATATTTTGAAAAATTATTTTTAGCCATTTAATATAAATACCAGTTATTTTTTTAAAAGATTTATGGTTTTAAATGGTTTAAATGGGAATAGCTTTAAATAAGTTGGTACTAGAACTGTCTTATATAGCTGAAATAAGCATGAAACGAGTCATAATTCAATTAAGGTTGTTTATCATACATTTACTTCTCTATCCAAAATTGTAGGAAAATCAAGCTGTATCATTTGCCAGCCACATACTGCTGGCAAATTGATTGGAGTTTGCCAATCAATTTGGAATATGATTGATTAGAAAAGAAGCTGCAATATGTAATTGTCTAATAATGACATTAAAACTTCTTGAATTTAGCTTTTAGAAGAGAAATAATTTGTATTTCTGAGAAAGCAGCTTACTTAAGTGTGTTAGGTTGTACAGTTTCATTGGTTGCTTCTGACAGCCAGACACATATTGATATATAGGACCACTTGTTTTATTTTCCATTTTGAAAAGCCATCAGTACAGTTTTCTAATTCTTAGTGCCTAACATGTGGCAAACACAATACAATCACATGACTCCTACTGTCAATTATGATAATCAGGGCACAACCATTATAGAGAAAATCTGTGAGGGGAAAAAAAGTCCTGATTTCCTGAGTTCTTTTATTGGGATGGAGAGCCTGTGGCAACCACTGGCTGTTCTTTGGTCAGGGAGATGCCAAATGAATCACAGTATAGACGGGTAAGGTGGTCTTGGAGAACAGGACTGGTTGAGAGATGCTGGCTAAAGGGAGTTTCCTTGAGTTGCACAGTAGTCAGATCAAACCAAGGGAAAGACCTGGGGTGAAAAAGAAAATACTGTTACTTTTTTATATCTGTTCAATATATCTGATTTGGCTGTTAAACACTTCCTTTAAAGAAAATATTCCTTCACTTGGAATACTAAACTAATTAAAATTCATAGTTAAACTAGAAATTCTGCTAGAACTATTCAATATATAGATTTAATTGTATTAATACTTATGATTTTTCATACACATATTTCTATAAGTGCATTTGGAGAGGAATTCATAATTAGAGAATGATTATAATATTGACATTGACACCCTTTTTAGTATATTTTCCTTGAATTTAGAAAGAACACTCCTAAGAGGATCACAGACATTAAACAAGGAAAAGATCTAATTGCTTTTAAGATATCCTCTTCAGCTGTATAGAGAAAAATGTAGAAGTTAATGTGTAAACAAAATGGGGTGATATTGAGTATTAGTCTATAGTGTAAGTTTAAAAGCATTAAGACATGGGGTTTTCGTATTTTTCAAAAGATCAGAAGAAATGGGCACACCAGGCGTGTGAACATTGTGGACAGGAAGTCCTCCTCTTGTGGGATGATCATGGTGATTTTATTGCTGCTCGTGGCTATTGTGGTTGTTGCAGTCTGGACAACCAACTGATGGCAATAAAGAGACAACCAGCTGTGACACCTGCCAATGACGGACAAAAGCCCAGCACCCTTTTTGGTAGCAAAATCTGCTCTCAATAAATTCCCCCAAAGCTGTGGGAAAAAAAAGCTATTCAGGAGCTATTCAGGAGGCTGAGGTGGCAGGATCACCCAGGAGTTTGAGGCTAGCCAGGGCAACATAGCAAGACTCTGTCTCTTAAAAAAAAAACAAAAAAACAAAGAAAGAAAGATCTGGAATAAGGCAAGGGAATCTGCTCTTACAATTCTTATTCAACATAGTACCTAAAGTTCCAGCCAGTGCAATAAGGCAAGAAAAGGAAATTAAAAGGCATGCCAATTGGAAAGGAAGAAATATAACTGTCTCTATTTATAGATGACATGATTATCTATATAGAAAATCCCAAGGAATCTATTAATAGTTTAAAAACCTCCAAGAACTAATAGTTTTGGCAAGATTGCAGGATACAAAATAAATATAAAAAAATTGATTGTGTTTATATGTATTAGCAATGAACATGACACCAAAATTAAAAAGGAAATTTCATTTATAATCCAAAAAAATGGAATACTTAAGTGTAAATCTAATAAAACATGTATAGGACTTATATGATGAAAACTATAAAATGCTGATGAAATAAAGAAGATCTAAATAAATGGAGATACATATTGTATTCATGGATGGGAAGATTCAACAAAATAAAGATATCGGTTCTCTACAAATTGATCTGTACAGATAATGGTAAAATAAAAATTAGTGACAATACCATATGCTAGTGAGGATGCAGAGAAACTGGGTCATACCTGCTATAATAATACTTGGTACTATTCTGAAAAAGTTTGGCAGTGTCTTAAAAAATAAACATGAAACTACCATTTGACTCAATAATTACAACTCCTAGGCATTTATCCAGAGAAGTGAAAACTTACACTCACACAAAAACCTGTATATGATTGTTCATAGACGTCTTATATATGATTGTTCATAGACATCTTATTTGTACTAACCAAAAACTGAAAACCCAGATGTCCTTCAACAGGTGAATGGCTAAACACATTGTGATACAGCCATACCATGATACACTACTCAGTAATAAAAACAAACTGTTAATACACACAGCAACTTGGATTTATCTCTAGAGACTTACGTTGAAGGAAAAAAAGTCAATCCCAAAAGGTTACATACCATATTAGTCCATTTATATGACATTCTTAAAATGAAAAATGTAGGAATGAAGAACAGATTTGTAGTTGCCAAGTTTTGTGGGTGGGGGTAACATGAAAGGATCCTTTGGTGAAAGAACTGTTTTCAAACTCCTGACCTCAAGTGATCCTCCTGCCTCAGCCTCCCAGAGTGCTAGGAGTACAGGTGTGAGCCACCATGCCCGGCCATCACTTCCAGGGTTCTGATTAAACAGCTTGGTGAAGCAGCATGTAATTAGATAAGAAACACTAGAAGAGAGCAGGTAGCTTTTGGACATGGTGAGTTTGTGTGGAGATTGTGAGTGTGCACTTACCTAGGTGCAGCATTGACATTTAGGCTAGAGATAGAGAGTTATAAGCTGTCAGTGTAAAGATGGCAACCTAAGTCCCCAAAGTGGAAAAGGTCACCCAGGGACAAAGTGTAGAATGAAATGAAGAAAAGGGTCTAGAGTAGAGCCTGGAAAACTCCCAGATTTAAGGGTGGGGAAAAGGAGGAGCTCACAAAGGAGGGATCAGAGAGCCAGAAAGAAAATGAGAATGTGAGGGATCATGGATGCCAAGAGAAGAGCCTACTTCAAGAAGGATGGCAGTTAAGGAAGAAAAGGAGTTTAAAGTGTGCAGTGACTCTGGGAGAAAAGGAGTTAAGGAAGAAAAGGAATTTAAAATTAAGGAAGAAAAGGAGTTTAATGTGTGCAGTGACTCTGGGAGGCCACGGTGGAAGGATCACTTGAGCTCAGGAGTTCCAGACCAGCCTGAGCAAGAGTGAGACCCCGTCTCTACTAAAAATAGAAAAAATTAGCCAGGCGTGATGGCGTGCACCTGTATGTAGTCCCCGCTACTCGGGAGGCTGAGGCAGAAGGGTTGCTTGAGTCCAGGAGTTTGAGGTTGCTGTGAGCTATGATGACGCCATGGCACTCTAGCCTAGGCAACAAAGCAAGATAATCAATCAATCAATCAATAAAGCATGCAGTGAATCTAATGACATGGTAGTCACTGGGAACAAGAGCAACAATCTCTGCATATCGGATTATCAGATATTTTAAAAATTGATTTTATAGTTATCAAGCTATAGAGAACTGGCACCCTCATATGTTTTTGATAGAAATGTAAGCGAGCACCACATATTTGCTAAGCAATTTAGGAATACCTATCAAACATAAAATATACATAACCTTAGATCCAGAAATTCTTTCATGTATTTATTCAACAGAAATATTGGTACAAATGTGCAAAGTAAGTACAAGAATGTTCAAAGCAGCCCTTAAAGCAAAATTTGGAACAAAGGGAAGGAACTATATGTCTGTCAAGTGGAAACAGAGTGAAGAAATTTAATTAAAGAAATGTGTCCTGTCCAGTGGATGCCTATGCACCTGCTCATAAATGAAGTAGCTATGAATGTACTAATATAGAATGGTATCTGTGATACAGTAAGCAAAAAAGCAGTGTGTGCAGTGCCCATGTTTCTGACACTGTGTATATAGGAATAGATAGGCATACATGTTATAATGTAATGACAATATGTTTGTAAATGCATAGATAAAAAGACAGAAATGTAAAAAACATTAGAGGTGAAATCTATAAAATAGGATTTGAGAGGCAAAGGAGGGCTTTTACTTTTGTACTAGTTGAATTTTTTTACAAAATTGTGTTATTTTTATCAATAAAAATAATCTGAAAAGATAAAAGAAAAAAGCATCTGCTAAGACAAGAATGTGGGGGAAATTAGAATGGCCAGCTGTCTGACACCTTACCTTTTCTGAGACAAGTTCTTGACATAGGCTTTGCTGACAAAATCTGTTGGTCGAAACTTTGGGCAAGATGCTGTGTCTTTGAAATGCACAGAGAGAAACAGTTTATTCAGAAGCAGCAGCGCTTGTGGGGTGGCCACGTTTCTTGCCGTGCACATGTTTAGGGCTGCGTAGAACACTCCCTCCAACCATTTGATGTTGAGGGTTATTCCCCCTACACATCAATGAGAAGGTAAATAGCAGTTAGCACCACCAAAAATGAGTTGCAGGGAACCTAGAACAAAGTCCAGTGAACAACCGCCTTTTTTCTAAGACAGGTTGGTATTAATAATATGAACGATGAGATAAGCAAATACTCCTCCTTCCTAGGCCAAGAGTCCTATTTCTGCCCTTTATAACCCAGGTTTTGACCATCCCAAAGGCGGACAGATACAACTAATGTAGACATTGCTAATGGCAGAAGTGTGTCTAGAGTGGTTGTTGATAAGAAGAAGGAACTGGGGAAAACTGCAAGATTGGAACAGGGAAAAGCCATTTTAGTCTCAGACATTGCATCCTCCTGTTTAAATAACCTACCTTTGGTTGTTTCCAGTTTGTCCTCAAACGGTCTAAATAATCAAGCTTCTCAGCTCTCCCTAATAAAGGCTGCTTTTTACCACCAAACACTGTTCCAATACAAAACCTAAAATAACTGAGAATATATCTAGGGTACCCCCCGCCGCCCCCAACACAGACTGGGATTTAATAAGATAGCAACAGGCCAAAGGGAAGGTAATTTTCAAAAGAATGCCAGAAATATGCTGACCCATTACCAGCAGGACTGTAGGGGCAGGTAGCCTGAAGAATCACAGGGTCTTGCAGAGCAGCTGCAACTTCCTTATTGGCCCCCCAGATGTTAACGTAGTCTTCAACGCACTCGTATCGAGGTCGCAAGATATTGGTGTGATTCAGTAGTAGTTTCAACCTGGAAGTAAAGCCACAAAGACAGGGAGTACAGTGCTAGGACTAGAGTGAACGACTACATAATCCACTGTATTTGCATCCAACTCCAGCAACAGACTCCCTGCGCAGCACTACTCAGAGGCAAATGCAGGTCTGGGTCTGCGCTGAGGGCACTGATTAGTTGGCTTGTTCCATCCACCTAACAAATACTTATGAACTGTTATCATGTGCTAGGCATGGGGCTAGATACAAGGGGTACAGAAATAATATTTGACACGTAACTTTTAGGAACTTTTCATGTTGTTGACTAGTGGTTTTCCTTTTCATTGATGCACAAGGAGAATATTAATACTATTCAGTATTGAAGTAGTGGGAGGTAAAGTTTTATTGTAGTTCTAAACATTTGTACAGCAAAGAAAATGTCCAACTCACAAGCGCTGTTTGTGGGTAAGTGAGGAAGATACAATTAGAAAGGAAATGTTGGCAGGGTCCTTCTACACATAAAGCTGCTTCCTCCTTACTACGGGAATAACCAACTCCAAGAGGGAGGGGCTACAGTGGAGGTAGGAGGCAGAATTTAGAGACGCGTAGACAGAGCAGTTCTGCCAGTTCTGTTCTTACCCTAACAGGATACCTGGGTAGTGGGGTGGCAGCTACAAAGCTGTGCACGATGCAGGTCTTCTCAAGGCTGGTTTGAATTTCTAAGCAGATATGGGACAGCTGAGATGGCAAGCAGCAGAGGAATATCACGTTGGCCCAACTCGCCAGATGAGAGTTATGGTAAAAGCACTGGATCCCCAGTTTCTGGAACTCATCTGGAAAGGATAAAGGAGGACAGAAAGCACAGTACAAAGGAGGTTGACCTGAACATTAACTATGGGGAGATTTATCTCGGTAAATCAACCCAAGGCTTGTTGCCACACAAATCAAAGGATAATCCCACATGCTTTTTTTTTTTTTGGAGACTTGATTTCATTCTGTCGCCTGGGCTAAAGTGCAGAATCATCATAGCTCACTGCAACCTCAGACTCCTGGGCTCAAGCAATCCTCCTGCCTCAGCCTCCCGAGTAGCTGGGACTACAGGTGTATGCCATCACAACCAGCTAATTTTTCTATTTTTTTTTTTAGAGATGGAGTCTTACTGTGTTGCCCAGGCTGGTCTCAAACTCTTTGCTTCAGGTGATTCTCTCACCTTGTTCTCCCAAAGTGCTAGTATTACAGGCATGAGCCACCACACCCAGCCTATCCCCATTTTATAGATGAGGAAACTGAGGCTTCAAGAAGCTACGTGGCTTGCCCAAAGTTACACAGCTCACTGGCTTGAGTTGGGGAAAAGACTAGGAGAGTGGAAGAATATAGAGCAGAGACTAGGAGGAGTCTGGAAATATTTTAACAGTTTCTGTAAAGTATATATAACTTAATGTTAATAGAGTATTTATAAATGGAGAGAGAAATGTGTAGTTGCATAAAAACACTCACTGGTAGTTAATCATTTGATGGTACTTATTGCAACATGGATTTTCAAAAGTAAGAATTTAAAATGTACACTCATATCTGGTGTTATGTTTTAAGTGTTATTGGAAAACAGAATATGACAGACATTGGAGAGGTGAATTCTTATCCTAACCATCAAGAGTACATGGCAAGTGTGAAGCAGAAGTTATCGGGATGCTCATAAACCTGAAAGATGGGTAGGACAAAGACAAAATTTAGAGAACAGGGACGTCCATCATTCTTTCACATGTTGTTCTCGTTCTTTTCATGTACTCAGAAGCTGATGTTGAGCATTTTGAATTCTTGTTTCCTTACACAACACGTAGTGACATTTTAAAACTGTAATTTCATTACTGATAAACATATTGCTTCCCAAAGAATATATGTACTTTATTGAAATATCATGTATGTTAGTCCTGTTGATGGGATCAAAAAATATGCTTTGAGTAGTAATATGTCTTTTAAGTTTACTAAATATAGAAAGAACACTTACAAATCAGTAAGAATAATACAGGCACTCCAACAGAAAAAATGGACAAAAGCAACTCAAAAAGGATGAAATAGCAATAAACCTATGAAAAACATTCAATTTTTCTAGTGATCAATGAAAGACATTAGAACAAGAAAAATTTTAAAAGTATATTAAAATGGTGATGTTAAGAATGATTCCCAGCACTGACAAGGGTGTAGTGAAATGGGAGGGGTTTTTTTGTTTGTTTTTTGGGTTTTTTTTTGAGACAAAGTCTCGCTCTGTCACCCAGGCTGGAGTGCAGTGGCACAATCACAGCTCACTGCAACCTCCAACTCCTGGGTTCAAGCGATCCTCCTGTCTCAGCCTCCCAAGTAGCTAGGATTACAGACATGTATCACCACACCTGGCTAATTTTTCTATTTTTTGTAGAGAAGGGGTCTTGCTATGTTGCCTAGGCTGGTCTTGAATTCCTGGCCTCAAGCGATCAATCTGCCTCAGCCTTTCAAAGTACTAAGTGCTAGGATTATAGGCATGAGCCGCTGTGCCTGGCCTATTAGAAGTTTCTTTAAAAATCAAACATATACCTACCACATTACCCAGTCATTTCACTGCTAGGTATATACCCAAGAAAAATGAAAGCAGTTGTCATGTGAACACTTCTATAAAATATTCATAGCAGCTTTATTTGTAATAGCCAAAAGCTGGAGAAACAACCTGAATCAACAGGTAAATTGATAAACTGTGGAATAATCATGCAATGAAATACTACTCAGAAATAAAAAGGATATTGATACATTAAACAACTTGGATATATCTCAAACTAATTATGCAGAGTGAAAGGCTAAAAGAAGTGCAAATTGTATGACTTTGTTTATAGAAAATTCTAGAAAATGCAAACTAATCTATGGTGACAGAAATCAGATCATTGGTTCTTGGGTAGAGAGCTGCAGGGAGGTAGAGATAGGGATTACCAAGGGCAAGAAGCAACTTTCGGGAGTGATGGATATGATCCTTACCTTGATTGTATTGATAGTTTCATAGGTATACACGTGTCAAAACATCAAATTGTATACTTTAACTATGTCCCAATTTATTGTATACAAATAATATTTTAATAAAGCTGTACTATTTGACCCAGTAATTTTATTTTGAAAATTATGTACAAGGAGTTCAATTAAATAGGGCATAGTTATATAAATTATGGTACATCTATACTTTGGAATACTATACAACCTTAAAATCGTTTTTTTTACATTAAAATTAATCTCTTACTGATATAATTTTAAATTGTGAGAAGAAAACAGAGAAAGGGAGAATGCTGCTGGGTTTCTGGCGCTCCCAGCTGGGCACATGCTGCTCAGTCTGCAAGCCCAGACATTAGGCGCAGCAAACACACCCCTTCTAGGGAGCCACAGGGGGGTGCTCTCAAAGCCTGCTAGGGTCACATTGTGCCTGTGGGACAGTGGAGGGGCTTTAAAATCATTAGTTTGAAGAATATTAAATGATATATGGGAATATGCTCATGATATGTTAAGTGAAAAAAGAATACAAACAATTATATATAGTAACAATTACTGATATGAGAGGAAAAATTGGGAAGGAAATAGTTATATTCTTGTTTATAAAGTAATTTTCTAAATTTTCAACAATAGGCATTATATTATTTTATATTTTTATTATTGAAGTATAATTTACATATAGTGCAACACAAAGATCTGAAGTATATAATCAGTTTCAACAAACATGTACTACCATGTAACCCGTACTTCTCATAAGATATAGAGCATTTCCATCTCCCCAGAATGTTCTTTCAGGACTTTCTCAGTCTGTCTCCCCAGAAGCAATCATTGTTCTGATTTCTATCACCATGGATTATTAAATGGAATCATTATAAAACATTTTTAAAATTCAGTAAATGTTATATTTAAAAATATAAGGCCAAATGCAAATATTTGGAACTGTTTAACACCCACCTGACTCTAACTGGTTCAGTTAGAAGATCTGAGCTCTGTATGGAAAGCTTCCCTGTATCAAAGACCCAAAAAGATAATTCACCACCAAGGGCAGAGAGAGGAGAGATGGATATAAAACATATAAGTAGAGAAGACAAGTTGTTTCCAGGAACAAGCTAGAAAGCTATCTTTCTAGCTTTTCTTAAGGCTAGCAAGCTGAGAAGTCAGCTTGCTATATACCAGGACTGCTCTTTAAAGAGATCCTTTCAAGATGACTTCATCAACACCTAAACAGCACAAGCCCCCTCTCCGCCACACACTGCTCCTCACCCAGGGCCTCTGGCCTCCTGGTGGAGATCCGCAGCCTCTCAGCAGGGATGGGGACAAGCTGCAGCAGTGCTTGAGCCAGCTGCTTCCCAAGGTGGCCACCTCCAATGATGCCCACCTTTAACTGCGTATTGTCAGGAGTGGCTAAATGAAGTGATTCAGCTGAGGGATAGCTGGAACTTTGATTCTCATGTAATGATTCTCTGGAGAGAACAGACACATACGTAAATACATGTACACATTATAGCTCTTCTTAACTGTCAGCCTCCGGCATTTTCTGCTCTAACTTTCTCACGTGGAAGCCTGGTGGCACCTAAAATACTTCAGAGAGGAGGCATTTGAATTGCATGCTGTTTATCCGGCCTTCCTAGGGAATGAAATGTTCTTCCTGAGTGAATTTTCCAAAAACAAAAGGATAACCCTTTTCAAGGGACCAAAGTTTGTTTAAAACATTTTAAAAAATTTTTTTAAGGTTTTTTTTTTTGTGGGGGGGACAGAGTCTCCCTGTGTCGCCCTGGGTAGAGTGCAATGGTGTGATCATAGCTCACTGCAACCTCAAACTCCTGGGCTCGATTGATCCTCCTGCCTCAGCCTCCTGAGTATCTGGGACTACAGGCCCGTGCCATCACACAGGCCAATGTTTTTCTATTTTCAGTAGAGACAGGGTCTTCCTCTTATTGGCTGGTCTTGAACGCCTGACGTCAAGCAATCCTCCCACCTTCACCAACCAGAGTGCTAGGATTACAGGCATGAGCCACCACGCCTGGCCAACATTTAAAAATTTTTGTTACATGTATTATGCATTTCCCTGCCTTCTTAAACACAAGGTCTGAATATTTAATCATTTTGTTGACTCAGAACCATCATTTATGAACAGCCACTCTTACACATTATACTGTAATGTATAATACGTCGTGAGCCAGTTCCCTCATTTTTTGTTTTCTGTGCAGACAGCTGTCAATTTTTTCTTATGGTAAAAAAACATAATACAAAATTTACCATCTAAAACATTTTTAAGTGTACAGTACAGTAGGGTTAACTATATGCACATTGTTGTGCAATAGATCTCTAACACTATTTCATCTTGCAAAAGTGAAACTCTATACCCATTGAACAATTCCTCTTTTCCCTCTCACCCAGCCCCTGGCAACTATCATTCTACTTTCCGTTTGGCTACATTAGATACCTTATATAAGTGGAATCATGCAATATTTGTCTTTTTGTGACAACTACGTAAATGCTTATTCACTTAGCATAATGTCCTTAAGCTTTTTTTTTTTTTTTTTTTTTTGAGACAGAGTCTCACTGTGTTGCCTGGGCTAGAGTGCTGTGGCGTCAGCCTAGCTCACAGCAACCTCACACTCCTGGGCTCAAGCAGTCCTTCTGCCTCAGCCTCCCAAGTAGCTTGGACTACAGACATGCGCCACCATGCCCGGCTAATTTTT
>CAUYSK010115959.1:0-29530 GCA_963575035.1 Avahi laniger
GAAAAAACTAGCCGGGCATGGTGGCGCATGCCTGTAGTCTCAGCTACTTGGGAGGCTGAGGCAGGAGGATCGCTTGAGCTCAGGAGTTTGAGGTTGCTGTGAGCTAAGACGACACCACAGCACTCTAGCCCAGGCAACACAGTGAGACTCTGTCTCAAAAAAAAAAAACCAAAAGTGCATTTATTTTGCCTCAATAAATGAAATCTTCTAAACCATCGTAAGTAGCAATAGCACTTGTAATTCAATTCTGTGCCGAATAGTTCACTGGTAGAGGGGAAAAACAAAACAAAACAAGCCTTTCCCAAATTCATACAAGTAAAATGATATTAGGAATAAATTAAAATATCCCTTCTTAAAATTGCATCTTGACTGACTTTTGAATCTTAAAACAAAATCCACTTAATTTTCTTATTCTCACAAATCACTCAGTGTTCCTATTGTGCCTAGTCAGGTGCACGTATGACTTCTCAGCGTGCCCTGCTAATTGCTTACCTCTCCCTAGCGGAAGGCTGGCAATGTAGCTGTTATGACTCTTTCTCACCTGGATTCTGAAGACATAAACACTTGTAGGAGCGAGAGCTCCCAGCTGAAGCAGAAGAGTCAGCTGATGCCTCTCCCTTCCTCTCCACCTGTCAGTTCCCCTCGACAGAGCTGGGAAAGCAGTATGTATCCAGGATATTACAGCTCTGCCCGGAAGGACCGAGAACATTTCAAAGGTCAGCTGGAAGGAAGAAAGATGGGTGCCCTTTTAGAAGACTTCCGGATTGGTCACCTGGGAGGATGCAGGATGTTGTTCAGGGAGGGACAGCCTGGAGCTGAGAGAGCACTGGGCTGTGTAGCCCTAGGGTGGAACAACCTCATGCGGTGGGAGTTGTCCTTCAGTGAGCGGCCGGCTTAGAGGCTTGGATCTAATTCTAATTCCCAAGTTGCTTGGCTTTGAGCTTGGAAGAGCCACTGATTGGGTTAGGAGGGACTAGAGGCCATAACCTCCTCTTCCCAACACCCAAAGCCTTCTTACAGGGAAAAGCTCTACTTAATCACATTTGTTCCGGTTAACTGGTACCCTCCATATTTATTGAAAGGCAATCAGGAGACCTTCTGCATAATAATACAGTACTAATAAGGAGAGGAAAAGCTGATGTATCTGGAGCCCCAAGACCCCCTGTATTCCATTGCATTCCATGCTTTACATGGATTCCCTTTTTTTTTGGAGACAAAGTCTTGCTTGGCTAGAATGCAGTGCTGTCTTCACAGCTCACTGCAACCTCAAACTCCTGGGCTTAAGTGATCTTCCTGCCGGCCTCCTAAGTAGCTGAGACTACAGGCCCACGACACCACGCCCACCCAGATAATTTTTTTGTAGAGACAGGGTCTCGCTCTTGCTCAGGCTGGTCTTGAACTCCTGAGTTCAAGTGATCCTCCCACCCCAGCCTCCAGAATGCTAGGATTACAGGCGTGAGCCACCGCGCCCGGCTTTGATCATGCATTTTACCACCATACTTAGCTCTTATGGAAATTCATGGCAATCCTGGGTATTTTGAAATAAGGATGAACAAAGGGGTTAAAATTGTTTTTGTATATTAAATACTCCTTCCTGTAATTTTACATATTAATATGTTTGTTTTAAAATGTAAGTTTACTTACATTGACAGGTCTCATGTCTATGAGGAATCTTGTAAACTCTATTCACAGGCTTTTAATATTTTGCCTTTAAGTGACAGATGTACTCATATAGACATTGAAATATAAACAACCAGTCACTTAGAATGTTTATTCTGCAATGCTCTGAAGACCATTCTACTTGTGACTGTAATTCTGTACTCATAGTTTATAACATCCTTCCAGAGATGTCGGTGTGTGTGTGCACGCATGTGTTTATGAATAATATGATTTCTTTGTGGGCGTGAATTTCATCCTCTCTGTATTCCCGCGCCCTAACCATATTGCTAGGCAACACCAAGCAACACGCAGCCCACATTTTCCTAATTCCGTTTCATGTTTCACAAATGGACCTTTGCTTTTATCTGCAACCAGAATAACACGAGTGGGTTTAGGATTCTGGTTTTTTAAATAATCAGGTGTCCACTCAGATCAAAGCTAAATGACCATAACTATCAGAAACTGGCAGAAAAGGGGAAGAGATGACATGAGGCAAATGCACATATTTGTTTTGAGACTTTGGCTGAAAATTCATTGAGGAAGTCTAATGTGATTCCTGCCGTTCTGACTTTGCAGATGATATCAAGGACAGAGAGTGGGCTGGCTGCCTTCCAAGGACTTGGAGTTTTGCTAGGACTTGGAGGGTGATTGCATATGGAATACTCTTTCTGACACTGGCGATGTTGCCAGATGAAAATCGGGTGCACATCTCCCCTGTCAAAATAGAGACCAATATTTGCAGCTCAGGATCCAGAAGCTAGTAGAATGTAATGAACAGATCCCACATCCCAAGCTAAAGTGCATTTATAGTCCTCCTGCCTTCTGTGTCTAGGCAAAGGCCGGAAACAGGCTTTAATGGGCACGGAGAATGCCAGAGTAGAGCCTAGTGTAGACAAGTGCACAACACGTCATCACTGCAAAAAGGATCACTTGGCTTCTTCCCCATCCACTCAATCCAAGCCGCAGAGAACCACAGGCAGCAGGACTGACGAGTCTCCACACTGCTGACTGACAGTATTTTTGAGAAGTAGTATTGCCCACATCAGAAAGTCCCACAATGGCACTCAGAACTAACGTTCAACCCACGAAAGCAAATATATTACCATGCCGTACTCACAGGCTTGGGAAAAGGAACTACAAAATTTTTCCAGTTGGGAGATGAAAATAAGACAGAAAAGGGCCATTGGTAAGAACTGCACTTGTGGGAAAATATGATTATATTAATTATCTACAGCTATGTGACAAGCTCCCCTCCCCCTACCCCAAAAAAAAAATGTGGCAAGTTTAAAACAATAATAAACACTTACTACTTTCCACAGCTGTCTCCCGGTCTCTTAAAAGGTTGAAGTTGAGATGTCAGCCAGGGCTGCAGTCCTCTGAAGGCCCCGACTGGGGCTGGAGGAGCTACTTTCAAGACCAAAACAGTTTATTCACATAAGGGGCAAGTTCGTGCTGGCTACTGGCAGGAGAACTCGGTTCCTCACTACGGGGCTTCCTGAGTTTCCTCACAACACGACAGCTGGCTCCTCCAGAGTGGACAATCCAAGAGACAACACGGCAGAAGCCACAATATTTTTTTTTTCTTTTTTTTTTTGAGACAGAATCTCACTCTGTTGCCCTGGCTAGAGTGAGTGCCATGGCCTTAGCCTAGCTCATAGCAACCTCAAACTTCTGGGCTCAAGCGATCCTACTGCCTCAGCCTCCCAAGTAGCTGGGACTACAGGCATGCGCCACCATGCCGAGCTAATTTTTTCTATATATTTTTAGTTGTCCAGCTAATTTATTTCTATTTTTTTAGTAGAGACGGGGTCTTGCTCTTGCTCAGGCTGGTCTCGAACTCCTGAGCTCAAACAATCCACCCGCCTCGGCCTCCCATAGTGCTGGGATTACAGGTGTGAGCCACCATGCCCGGCCCACAATATTTTTTATAACCTAGTGTTGAAAGTCACTCCCCATCGTTCCCACAATGTCCCGTAGGTTACACAGGTCAGCCCTATTCATTGTGGGAGGGGACAGTTAAGGGTGTGAATCCCAGGAGAGTCACTGGAGGCTCTCTTGAAGGCTGGCTATGAGAATGACAGAGACATTTCTGTGCATGCGAGATTGAGAAGAAATTTGTGTATTGGTTGGGTGATTGGTTGCACCGGATCATGGTCTCAGTGCAAACTGCAAGCCAGTGCCTGCATCAGAATCAGCTGAGGTTTCTCTAGCCCCTTCCCTGGGTATTCTGATTAAATCAAGGATGACACCCAGATTCGGGAACTAATAGATTAGATGATCTCTAAGATCAAGTCCAACCTTAACACTGTTCCCCAAACTTACTTGATAATAGGTGTTACCCACAGAGTTTGTTAAAAATACAGATCTGTAGGCCCCACCTCCAGCTTCATGAGTCAGAACCTCTAGGGAGGGATCTGAAAACCTATGTTTTTGTTTAATTTTTAAATTTTGACATTCGACATGATTGGAAATTCCAAAAGGTACAAAAGAGTGTCATTAAAAAGTCTATTTCCCAACTTTGTCTTCCTAGCATCCAAATTCACCTACCTGGAGGTGATATATAGGACGTATAAAGTAAATATATTTATTTTATGAGAGTGTGTATATGTGTGTGTTTATAATTTTTTTTTTAAGCCAAATCAAAAGGGTATGCAGTGAAAAGCAAGTGTTTTCCTGGTCCTGATCGCCAGTTCTCTTCAGACACTTTTACCAGTTTCTTGTATGTCTGTTTAAGAGAAAGGACTTTGTCAGTTCGTCAAGTGACTCAGGTGATTCTTATCTGGTGTGTATGGGACGCTCCAATTCTACAACACGTTTAAACAGCTGGAAAACTTCACTTGACTACGCATAGGTTGCATGAAATGCACTAGTTAGACCCTATCTGGATATCTCACTTCCATTCATTCATCTAATTATTTACAAAGGCCTACTACATGCCCAGGCCAACTCAGCGGTGAGCAATGAACCAGCTCCCAGGCGCTTGCCGTCTAGCAGAGAAACTCGAATTTGCTGCCGTTATTCTTCTGGGTAGCCGTGGCCGCCTTCCGCCTCAGTGCTGTGGTCTGGAAGGAAGCGATTTCCACGCTGGGGTGAAAAGAGGTGATGCTAATTGGCAAATGGAGAGGTCAGTATTCCTGGCAGAGAGAAAAGGACAGATTAAAAAGTCCCCAAGTTCAGACCCAGCGCGCTGCTCTAGACAACCAAACACTGGAGCATTCCGGAGTCGGTGAGCGCAGGAGGCTCGAGATGAAACGAGGCCGGTAAACAAGGTCAGAAGAAGACGGGAAGAAACATGAAGGCTCTGAATGTCAGATATTAAGTTTGGGAATGATACATTTGTGGGAGAAAACAATGGACTGGAAGGAGCTGTGACTGGAGGCAGGTGGATAGTTTAGGGGGTGTTGCCAAAATCCAGGAGAGAGCCGAGAATGGCCTGGCGTAGGTGGCCATTGCAGGGAGGGACGACACGGGACCCCCTTCGAAGCTATTTGAGAGGCAGTTCCAACCGGACTTGGTGACTGATTGAAAGGGGACTTGACTGGGACACTCCCAAATGTCTAGCCTGGGCAGCCGGCTGTGTTTTACCGCGGTGGGGGACACCTGTGGGAAAGCCTTTGGGACGAGGCGCGGGGAGTGGGAAGGGCGAGTCTTGAGTCTGGGGGACGGAGAACACGTGGGCAAATTAGTCTACATTAAAGACCGAGAAATAAGAGCCAGGTGGTGGTGGTCCATGGCAGGACAGGCGTCTCCCCGCTTGTCTTCAAACCGTATTTAGCTGCGTCTCCCTGCCTCCCTGCCCTCCCGCCCTTAATAAAGCGGGCTGGTACTAACAGCCCTTTCGTTGGAGTGGAAGGGTGAAGGCAAGGTCCTGCGGCCGCGTTTACGAAGTTCTGGAGCTGCCCGATGGGGTGTTCGGTTCGGTAAGAAGATAACAGGAGTCTTTTTGAGCAAGAGTCTTGCTGTGTTGCCCAGGCTGGTCAAAAGATAATATTCTTGAGGTGTTTACAAACAGTTCGGTGTTCACCAGAAGAGTGTACAAAAAGAATTCTAATTCGCTTCCGTTATTAATTTATTCTGGGTACTGAAGAGACCTCTCTAGCATCACACTGACAAACCAGTTGCACTTCGGACATACTTGAAACAAGGTAAGCCTGCAGCCACAGTTTTTTATGCCTTTTTGAAGTTTCGGTTGGAATTAATTGAGCTTAAGCAAATTGGCTATTTGAAAATACTTTCGTTATGTGCTGTGAACAACCAGCTTTTAGATCGCGACGGTGACTAACAAAATAAGATCTTTGCTACTGTGCAGAGAAATCTGAAGAATTTTATCCATTCTTTCGTTCTTGCTAAATGGTGCATTGTATGCTCTCTGTATGGTTCGGTCTAGGACAGATTTCTCTCTGAACTTCACAGCATGGGTGGAAGAGAGTAATTTGGCCTTTAGTGTTCCCTGGCAGCCAGAGCCAGTCCATTTATATGGTATGTTCACAGGAGAGCTGACAAGTGTTGAGAGGTTTTATTTGATATGCATTTTTTTAAAGTAGAAAAAAATTCTGTAAAAATAGGTACTTGTTAGCTAGTTTTCCTAGTTAGTCTTGAGATCATAACCAAATGTTTCATTAAGGACTTACACCTCAAATAGACTAAGTAGCTATGTTGAATTATCTGGGCTGTGTTTAATATTCATTGACGTAACCATACACTACATGGGCAGTTTTTAATGATATAAATGCAAAATCACATTATTTTTCTGTGTAACTTGTAAAGCCGTTCCTTCTAAAATGGGGCTGCTTATGCTAATTTGTTATAGTTAGTGAATTGCAGGCAGCTCTGTGAATTTACTTTTCTTGGCAGTTCTAGAATATCCTGCCATAACACATACTGAAAAACTGTTTGACGGGTTATGAAAATCTGGATGTACTAAAGGTACATCTTGTGCGAACTGTAAAATAAATACATGATTACGTTTTTAAAAATCTGTTATGAGGTTAAGGAAGTTGTCATTATAACAACTCAAGGATAATTAAACAGTTTTGCATGGAAGATACGCTTTGTATTTGTACATACTATAAGTATTTTTAGTATCCAACTCTAGCTCAATTTTGTGATCTTTCTGTAAATACTGCCTACTGGAGGTAAACTGTGTTCCATATAGAACCCACCTTGGAGGTAGCCCCTCATTGCAAAGATTGATATTCTTAGTAAAGCTAAGAAGCACTGGTTGTTAGAATTATTGGTGCAAAATATTTTGACAATTTTATTTTTAGTCAAGCCAGTTAAGTTCTATTACTTCAAGGATGTTCAGTTATGGGGTCCATCAATATTAGTGTTGTCAGTGATGCGTAATTGCTTCATTAATGATAAATGAAGTATATAATTTGGTTCCATACAGTGTTAGCTATACCTAACCAACTCCTTTGAAACAGCCTCTGACCTGTAGGAGCTTGTAATTCTAATAGATGGACAGATGTTAAGAAGAAACAGAGACAATTCATTTTTTCAACAAATATACAGTACAGTGAGAATCTACTATGTACAAGACACCTTGTTATAGTTCTTAGGGCATGGGGAATATAATGTGGTGAATAGGAGAGATTTGGTTCCTGTGCTTGCATTCTATCAGGAAGACAAACTGAAACAACAAATTATACAATTATTTAATAACTATGTGAAGTGTTTCAAATGATATGTACAGAGTGGATTGAGGATATATAATGAATAGGGTGGAGGAGTGAACTTTTTCTAAGCAGTTCCTGAAGGTGAAATTGTATTTGGGATGAACTGGAATAAAAAACAAAGTTCTCGTTAAATACAAGATAAATAAAGTAAATGATCAAAAGATCTCTAAAAGAACTATGGTATCATTTGGTAGGAATCTTATACAGGCAGGAAATTATCCTTTCATGCACCAAAGACAACACCTTATCACTTGAAGGAATGATTTCCAATCCTAGGATAAAAGAAGGATTTTATATTTCTACTTTAGAAGGAAGAAAAATAGATAAGAAATGCAGATGGCCAATTAACTCCTTTAGTCGAACTTCATGCACGTGATAAAGAATATAAACTTTAACATAAAATAACTTAACATGTTTACATGCTTATAAAAGCTTCAAATTGATTAAAATTCTTCAGTGACAAAGTTGGGGTCCTTGAGTCCTTGATCAGTGAATGTTCTCACATATTTCCAAGAAAAATGGAATGATTATATTTGAAGATGAACTATAAGCCTAAATTGATTAAGAAAGGTCAAGAATATGATTAAAATAATTTTTGCAACCTATTCTTTCAATAATGAATTTCAGCCAAACCTAGTTAATGTTAAATTTCCAGCACAATGTGCAATTTTAGAAAATGTGTCATTAAAGAGATAATCAGAAGTACATATAATCATCTACTAGGCTTAGATTAGGTAAACATATTACTTTCAATTAGATTTTTGAATAAGTAATATGCATATTATTAGGAAAAATAAATTGAAAAAAAATTGGCTTTCTCCCCATCCTGTTCCCCACCCACCTAGGTTCCAACCGTCTTAGACCATACACAGCTACACACCTGATGTTGTTATGTGTGTGTGTGTAAATAGTTCTTTAGCACATACTAGCAAATCTTGATATAGTCTTATCTCTTTTTAGGCAAAAGGTAGCATACTGCAGACACTCTGGTGCTCTTTTTCTTTTTTCCACTTAACATTATTTCTTGGAAATCTTTCTATGTCAGTACATAGACCCTTCCATTTTCTCTTTATATTTTACAGCTGGATAGTATTCCACCGTATGGAGGTTCCATGATTTATTTAAGTACTCTCCAATTGATGGACATTTGGGTTGTTTCCAATAAACAATTCTGTTGTGAATAACCTTGTGTATGGTCATTGCACAAATATATCCACAGAGGTAGAATTACTAGTCAAAGGAATAATCGTTAATAATTTATGTAGGGAATTTTGGCAATATTTGCCAAAAAGTTGTGCTAATTTGCACTTCCGATGGTAATACACAAGAATGTTTGTTTTCCACTTGATGTTATAAATCTTTTAGATTTTTTTTTTTTTGGTAAATGACTGAAAGAAAATAGTATCTCATTTTTTGTCGGTTTTTCTCTTGTAAAATTTTCTGTTGGGCTGTTAAACTTTTTCTTCTCAATTTAAAGAAGCTCTTTTATTTTAGGAAGACAAACCCTTTATTAGTAGTTTGGGTTGCAAATATTTTTATCTCACCTTATCATTTGTCTTTTGACTTGCTTGTGGTGACTTTTGCCACCGAAGTTTTATTTTTATATAGTTGACTCTATCAATATTTTCTTTTATGGCTTTTGGATTTGACTCATAGTTGGAAAGGACTGCTATATCCTAGGTCATTAAGAGAGTATCCTGTTTTTCTTTCAGGGCTTTGGGTAGTTTTTGGGTTTTACCTGTAAAATTTTTGTTCATTTGAAATTTGTCCTTGTGTAAGATAATCAGGTTTTCCTTCTATAATGCTACCCTGTTATCTCAATATCAAATATTGAACTGTCTGTATTTTCGCTCCACATTGATTTGTAATGCAATTTTTATCCTTTATCTGTTTGGATCTATTTCTGAACTTTTTTTTTAAAAAAAAGCATTTTTACATGTTTCAACTCTTACAAATGTTCCCTGCTGTTTCTGTTTTTCAGCTCCTTTTAGGTAACTGTCATGTTTAATTTTTTTATTTTAAAATGTTTTCTTCCTGCTAACAATTTGCATTAGTTGCTTCCTTGAGCAACACCTTTAGAAATTTACATGGAATGAAAAGTATGTTTGCAATTATGTGAAAATATTCATATCAGAGCTGATTGGACAAAAGCTGAAATCTTATGAAATAGAAAAAAAAAAATCTATTCCAGGTAAAATATCTTAAATCCCATGGAACCTTCATGTACTCGGACCAGAAATATTTTTTGATTATACATAATGTATTTTAAAGGGATAAATGGATCCATTCAGCAAAGAGTTGGAAGAAAGTGTGTTAGATTTACCTCTGAATCCCCTAGTGTGATTACTTGGGATGCTTAACCTTAAATTGCATTCATTGCAGGATGGTTTTGTCACTTTTTAAAAATATTTTTAATTGGAAACAACAGCAGGCTGGTTATATAATATTGTAATTGCAGGATTATAGTGGAACTATCAGGCCTGCATGCAAAGTCATGTGTTAGTGGAAAAGAGGAGGAACAGAGATGTATCTGTTTGATTTACTCTCTGTGGGATGTCCACAGATTATTTCTGGTGCAATTTAATCTGGAAGATTATATAGCTGAGAATAAGAGACCAAATAGAGATCCTTGAGACACCGGAATCTCATGAGTCAGTTGTGAGCGTCAGGAACACAGACTACATTTGATACTGGACAACCTGCTCATGTTTTATTCCTGACTTTCCTTAATCAAGTAAGTTCTGTTTGAAAAGCTTGAAATTAGCATTCCTATAAACAGGGAAGCGCTGCTGAAACCAGCTGGCATTCTGTAAATGAAATCAATGGAACAGGAACTGGGAATGTTCTTTCCCCCTGATTATTTTGCTAGATTGTCACTATAAACGGCCCAAACCTAAGTCAGCTCTTTCACTCTTCCTGAGGAAGACATCAATACTAGCATTATAGAGGGTTCAATGAATTATTTTCTAAACATATATTAGGTTTAATATAAACATGGGTATAAGAATCCATGATTATTTGACCCCTAGGGAAAAATTATGTAGTATTCTAGAAAAAAGGAAAAAATTATGTAGTATTCTAGAAAAAGCAATTTCATTAGTATTAGAACATGAAGCAGAACTTAGGTGAATCTTGCCTATGAAATTGAAATAAAAAGAAATCAAATTTACTTTCTAAGTTTGGGTCAGAATATCTTTCTTCAGAATACTGGTCTTGAAATTAAAGTGAACATATCAAATGTGCAAGTTTAATTTCTTTATTGGGAACATAAGCTGATCACTTGGGGAAAAAAAATCTCACTAACGTACATTGAATAGTTTTGCCCATAAATGACATGTAAGACATAAATGCATGAAGTCAAAATTAATTTTAAACACTGTTCAGTAAATGAATAGATTATTTTTCATAATCTAAAAGGAGAAAAAATAAGCAGTACTGAGAAAATCTCCTTTAAAGTTTATCGACTGTGAACATTGAGCTACTTTCTCCTGTGAAATGGTGACCAGTGTGTGAATTTCTCTGAGAATAAGGAAATGGGTGAATCAAAATTGGGACTAAAAGGTTGGATGATTTAAGTTCTATATCTATTTAAATGTTCACTATACTCTCAAAATAGTACGTCCTTGGGCTTGCCTACACAATAGCGAAACAACTTATGCTAACTACGCAGGCGCCGTACAGTTGAGAACTGAATAGATGGCTACTGTTGATGGATGAAGAAATTACTGGAACAAGGTGGAAGGAGAGAGGGCAGTGGTAAAGCAGCTAGTACAAAGGACAGGAATGAATGAAACAGTGGACAGCAGCTGCTTATTTTGTGGTACAGCAACAAAAATAGGAATACAACATGTATTTCTTTTCTTAACTGTCAATGCCTATTTTGTTGCCTGAGCAGCATGGATGTCTTTGATTCCTTTTTTTTTTTTGTAAACAGAGCCTTCCTCTGTTGCCCTGGCTAGAGTGTAGTAGCATCATCATAGCTCATCTAACCTCAAACTCATGGGCTCAAGCGATCCTCCTGCTTCCACCTCCCAAGTGGCTGGGACAACAGGCGCACACCACCATGCCCAGCTAACTTTTCTGTTTTTAGTAGAGATGGGGCTCGCTCTTGCTCAGGCTGGTCTTGAACTCCTGAGTTCAAGCGATCCTTCCGCCTCAGCATCCCAGAGTGTTAGGATCACAGGTGAGCCACCACATCTGGCCTCTCTGATTCCTGCTTAATGGTTCTTCATGAAAACTGCATGTGAGAAATGAAAATAATAAGGCTGCTATAATATCAAATTATTCTTTGGTTAGTGTATAATAAAATAACAATTACATTAATTTAAACTTTCTTTCCTGATTTCATTCTAGGGTTTGTGGGTTTTTTTTTTTTTTCAATTAATGGATTTAGTAAGCACCTTTTGTGCTTAAGAGAATATGACTTTGTCCCTCTTCTTTCAGCAAATTATTTTGTTTGGGTGGCAAAATGTGTGCTCCTTTACATATATTGCTTAAGTCTATATTAAATGATTCAGGTCACAGAATTTCAGAAAAAGAAAGACCTCATGAATGCTCAGCTCAGGAAAGCTGTCCTGAAAGAGATCAAGGTCCATTCTTTTCTCTCCTTCTGCATATTCTCTCCTTCTCCTATAATTGGCCAGGAATCAGAGAACTGAATTGCTCATGCTTAGAGAAGAGTAAGGGCAAGACATATGGGATTCGGGAACTGTACATAATCTTGGGAAAACTGCTTAACTTGTCATTGGGGACACTTTGAAGGGGTGGGGTGTCTGGTCCGTGTGTGTGTTTTTTTCTCCTGGAGGTTTCCTTTCCGGAGGTAGTAGCTGCAGATGCCATAGACGAAGGCGGGGGGTAGTACAGAGAAGGGCTAAGATTAGGTTTGAATGACAAAGCAGTGGCTTCAGAGGGTTCATTGCAGCCTCCAGATCTGGGGAGAGGCCTTGTGGGTGACACTTGTCTAGGGAAGCATATGAACATGCTCCTCTCAGGTGTGAGTGCAGCTGAAATTAGAAGGGAATTCAACATAGCACAGAAAAGAAAAAAGCACCCCAGTTTTCAGTAGGAATGGAGTTAGGGCAGCTACATTTGCAGTCATTGTGAGAGTCTTTCATCTCTGCATGTGTTATCTAACTGGCTCCCTGGATGCCTTTCCTGCTCTTGGGGATCACCTGGTTTGTCTTAGATTTCTTTCTGCCGGCAATTAACTGGAAGCACAGACATCCCCGACTGGTCATTTCTAGTAATAATCTCCTTTTGCAAGAGAATTCCTCATATTCAGAGTCCAGTCTCCTGCTCTCCACTCAAGTTTCTGCCTCAAATGCCTCTCTAAAGTTCAAGGTACAGCTCTGAATTCTAGGAATTCTCTGACCCTTTGCTCTGGTTCCCGAATGAACGCTTGACTGAGTCAATGCTTGGGTTGTCCTTGACAAGTAAGAACATTTTAAACCACCCTATGCAAACCGTTATACTACTGGAATCTTTTTTCAAGATCTGGGTTTTCTAGAAATGAATCTTTCTTCAGAAATGTTATCAAACTTAGAGTCTCAAGGTATCTGCCAAATCCTACCTCCATCAAGCATTTTGTGGCTAATATATTTTTTAAATTCTTTTTACTGTTCTTTTTTCTAATCATAATGGAAAAGCTGACAACTTGCTATGGCCAGTATGTCATCCTGACCCTCATTTAATATCACAGGGCTAACGAAGTGCATGGTGCTAAAATGCTTTATTTTTCTCCTGAGAAAGATGTTATGATGGCCTTATGTTTTTGGGGGAAATGTGGGTTGCTGCTTATCCTACATACTTTTATGCTTGACTCGCCATCACACATTTTGCTTTTCATTTAGACTTTTCTGTGTTTTCTACACTGACCACATTACTATCATAAAAAAATCATCTGAATAAAATCATCATGCCCCCAAAATAGACAAAAATGGAACTTTTAAAAAATGATATATGGAGGTGGGACACAGAGGCTCATGCCTGTAATCTCAAAACTTTGGGAGGCCAAGGTGGGAGGATCACTTAGGCCAAGAGTTTGAGACCAGCATGAGCAACACAGTGAGACCCTGTCTCTACAGAAATTAAAAAAAAAAAAAAAGCCAGGTGTAGTGGCATTTGCCTGTAGTCCCACATGCTTGGGAGGCTTAAGCAGGAAGATCACTTGAGCCCAGGAGTTCGAGACTGCAGTGAGCTACGATTGTGCCACTGCACTCCAGCCTGGACAACACAGTGAGACCATGTCCTTTAAAAAATCAAAAAATGATATGTAAGGTTACATATAATGTAATTTTTAAATGAAGATTCACAGCAAAGGAGCTTTAATAATAGTGATACCTCATGTTTGCCTAGTACTTTACCATTTGGTAACTGTTTTCATATGTGTTATATTAGAGGTGGAATAGCTTAGTTATTAGAAGTCAGACCATTCAAATCTGCCACTTAGTGGATATGGCTTGGGCAAGGCATTGACCTTTTCTAAGCTTCTCTGTACCCATTTCATAAGGTCGTTATGAGGATTTGATAGGACAATGCGTATAGTGTGCTCAGAGGGGCTAGATTATGGTAAATATTCATTTCACACTACTTATTGTCCGACTTTTTTCCCCCGACAACATTCTTGTAAAAAAGTAGGGTATGTGGGATTATCCTCCTTTTACCAAAGAGGAAAATAGTACTCACAGAGATTAGGTGAAATGACAGGTGATTCTTTAGTTTTTTAAAACAAGTTTCAATTGCAGTCTCAGTGGCAAGACTGGAAAAGGCAATCAGGTGAGTTCCCTGGGACCTTTCACTGGGGTGGAGCAAACACACAGGGAACCTGAAACACCTGTTGAACCACTCTTGTGGGGTTAAGAGAACTCCTAAAGATCGGACATTGTCCGTCTATATTGTCACACAGCTCATGGCCTAAAGTTCAACTTAAGCTGAACATTAACAGGGTAGGTTCCAATCATTCTTCACTTTTTGGGGGAGGGTAGGGGATGATCCAAAAAAAATTGTAATTCCAGGAACTTTCTCATTTCTAAATGAAAATTACTTGTCTGACAATTTCTGTGAGTACGTAGCTACTTTCAAAACTCAGCTTCCTCGGTTAATGTGGCTTCGCAAAACGAGCACACACAGGAGTCTGCCAACCACAGTGTGCCGGCTGGCTGGCCCTTGCCTTATTTGGCTAGGAGATGTGTTGATCCAGAGGCTTTATATGAGTTAGGATCCTCTTTTGAAGCCACTAGAAAAGTAACATCTCTTACCAGCTTGTGGCAAAGATGCACTCTGATTTCTTAGCAATTATATTTCTTGTTCTAAATTAAAGTCACCTCCCAGCATTCTTTTACCATGGTTTGGAATTTAACACAATTTTCTTTTTCCTAACAATTTTAAGACAAATTCGCTCCTTCGAAAACGAACTGAAATGTTAAAATGTTTGCTAGGAACAAACTCAGCCCCCATGCTATTGTTGTGCTTCTTGAAAAAAAAAATATGCTTGATCGCTCAGCTTTAGGAGACAGAAACCATGGAAATGAAAAATTCCCCAAAAACAATCAAAGGGGATAATTCACTTTATAAAAGAATTCTTTATTCACTGATGGGTTCTGGTGGTGATATATTTAATTTTCAGACATGAAATTTTAGGAGTCAGTTGACTAGCAACATCTCTGAAATCACATTGTTGAGGAGACAATTTAAAATGCAAACATTTGACACATACTGAAGTTTTTAGTAATAATAGCTATTTGGCAAGCTTCAAAGTGCAATTTACAGAGATAGTCTAGAAAGCTAACATGAAAAGATTCATAAAATCATGTCTTTGGATTATTATGAAAACACAGCTGAGCAAACTTAATTCTAGAAAAAAAATAAGTTGGAAAAGCAAGGTTTAGAGGTCAGACCACAGTTGGAGAAGTACTTAGGCACAATAACCTGGGAATATATGGATGATTTTTATTGGATGTTTATTTTTACTTGTAACAGTTAGAAGAAGCTGCTCACAACACAACTACAAAATGCCACAGAAGTACAGCAGCTTTTATCCAATTGGTCTATGTCCTTGGGCACATTTTTACAATAATGGAAATGTTAGTTTTGCTGTTTACACAAAAACTTCAATTTGGCTAAATCTCAGTCATGGTATGATTCCTACCAGAATTAAAGTAAGACCCTCCACACTTCCTGCACTGGAAAACAGTTAAAAAGGCTCCACATCCCTTTGGTGTGGTGCTGGCAGGTTTAAGAAAAATGACGCCACGTAAATTGGTCTGAGAAGCTGGAAACCCTTCGAGAATAAGACACGCATGAGCAGGGGTGCGTGTGCATGCTCGCGCATGTAGAAATGTAAGTTATGAGTATTTGTCCAAAACTTGTTACAGAGCACACATACTAATTTTCTTAAATATATGGCTCTCAGAACCATATTAAATTCATAATGTCTCAACCTTGCTATGAATATCCTACTTGTGTCAACTGTAAGCTATAAATCTATTTTTTAAAAAAAGAAAGGGGTTTATAAAACAGCAATAATGATAGATTATTCATATTCTCCCCTCCCCAGTTCTAATCAAAATCCCTAGGGGAGAGATTAAACTATAGCCCCAAACCAAGAAGGAAACTGAATTAATGTTCATAAGTGTTGCAATTGGCAATAAGGTGGTTTTTTTTTTTCTAAGCTCCTTGAAATAGTTTTTCTACCAAGTTTTTAGCTTTAGCTAAATGAAATTCAGATGCAGTTAGGAACTTGGGCAAGGCAGGACTGTATTTTCCAAATGTGGTGGCACCAGCCTCTACCCACCTGCTCCTCTAATGGTGTGATGGTGGCACTCCTGCATGAAGAGGTGGGGCCCATGGTCCATTTCCTTGAATATGAGCGGACCAGTGGCAGAGTAGAAGGGATGCTATATGACTTCCAAAGCTAAGTCATACAATATGATACAGCTTCTGCTGTGATCACTTTTTTGGGAGTGTGTTTGGGGAGCTCCAGCCGACATGTCAGAGGATAAGCCAACCTGAAGCCACCAAGCTGGAGAGAACACATGGAAAGTCTCTGTGGAAAGAGATGGCTGAGGGACCCAGCTGTTCTAGTCTCCAGCTGTTCTAGTCCCCAGCTGTTCGAGTCTTCTTCCCACCACCAACCTCCGCCTTCAAATTGTTCCAGTGCCCAGCCTTCAAGCCAGCCCTAGCTGATGCTGAAGGCAGCAGGGACCAGCTGACCCCATGAAACCCTGCCCAAATTACAAAGTAGTGAACAAAGTAAGTAGTGTTATCTTAAGACAGCAAGTTCTCCAGTGGTGCACTGTGTAGCAGTAGATAGCCAGAACGCTAAGGTTTGCAGAAAACTTTGTTATAGGTAAATGCTAAGTAGGAATGAATATACTAATAGCAGGGTTGGTTGATCAGCAAATTAATAACCTGTAATATAAATTACAGCTTTATTGTCTGAGTTAAAGCAGAAAGTCATCTTGTCTTCATAAGAGTTGTCGATGTAGGTGGAAGTAAGTGTTGGTTGAGTAGGTCTCTTAATAAGACTTCTAAAACCTAAATATAGTCTGATGGCCTGATTTCTTAATTATGACCATCAAGTTAATAAAAATGCAGAGGTTGTAGCAGCCTTTCTGTTGTCTACTTCTCATGAGTCTCTGGGTCAGGGACTGGGGGAGAGCTCTGCCCGATAGTTCAAGAAGGCTTTCTCCCCTCACCTGGCTGCTGTGCTCCCATGTGGCCTCTGGTCTCATCACTCCATCGTCTAACCCAAGCTTTTTTAAAATATAGGGTGTGAGCTTGAAATCCCAGATTGTCATTTCCACTGCATCCCACTAATGGTCAAATGAAGTCACAAACCAAATCAAGGGGAGGGAAAAGAGACACCACCTCGCAATGCATGGTGTGTCATGTACATAGAGGGCAGGGTGGGAAGAACTTGACGGTGGCCATTTTGGAGACAAAGTGAAAGAGCAGTTGAGTCTGAATAGGGAGGGAGTGGTTCTAATCCTGGTTCTGGCACTAACTAGCTTTGTGGTGTTGGCCAAGCCACCTAATGTTTAACTTGTTCGCTCAAATGACAAGTGAGCAGAATGAGTCATGAGCTCCAGTCTCCTGTCTAGTTCCAAAAATCTGCCTCTAATCAAGGCAGAACCTACATTAGCCTAGAAAGTGGAGGAGGAAGGGGTGTCAACAGAAACACAATGAATGAATGATCCGCTTGTGCTCTTCTGGGCTGCTGTTTAATCTTTCACTGTGGACTAGTGTGACATCTCCCTCCCTCGTCAATCATCACACAATCTAAGCTTTTGAGGCCTATTCTTCTATCTTTAGGATTTTGCTCCTATTACAACTTATTCCTCTTCAGCCCCACAAGGTGGGAAATCAAAGTACTGTTCCCTAAGTTACTATCTTTTACAAGGAGTGGGAAGCTTTAGGTTTCAAAAAAAAATGGGGGAAAGGATTCTAGAAACTAGGCTTTGAGAAAATAACCTAGCCAACTGAACACCGCTAAAAATGTTGTGTCAAACAATCTGAACCTATTGCAAAATGAGACTCCTAAAGTGAACTGAAACAGATTTTGGGGGGTATGTTTTTAAAACTCTTCAAGCATGGGCTTTATAATTTTGAAACATACAATTGCTTCAGCAAGTATTCTCAAAACATTTTAGGAGGATGATAAGTTGCCACAGGGACCACGTGGGTTAAGTCTTTGATCAGTATTTGGTGAGGTTCAGTACATAAATATCTACGCTAGGTGCACAGGGTTTCTATCTTAAGGAGCTCAAGATTCAGTAAGCTATCTGGTGCTCTCCAATTTGTTGAACTAAGTTTGACACAGTATTTGCACACTTACTGGCTGCAGTTGCTCCAGGAATTTCAGCAGCAGGCAGAGTCCTGTGTACCTGGCTGTAGCTAGTTACTTGTGCACGGTGGTGACACTACAACAATTGGAACTGAGGTCCACTTGAGCCTAGATTATCTCTCTGGCACTAAGCTCTCAGCCTCTCCCTATGCCCTTCCTTTTTTGTTGCCAGGATCTCTCAGGCCCTGTTTAACTAAAATAACTCTTCAAATGAGGACATGGTAATGTTTTTTGGTCACCATAAGTAATATGCAAACCCTCATGCTGAAGAATGTAGCTTACCATTACTCTGAAAAATAGAATAATCTGTTAGATCTGTCACTTACTCTTTTTTTGTTTGTTTTTACTTCTCTAAACTCTTTGTTATCTCCCCTAACCAAGATCTCCTCTTCCTTCTTTCTGTAATACCTGGCACTGCCTCCTACCCCATTTCTGATGCATCCATCTGTCCCAATGTCAACTGAGGCCATACTAATCCAAATACAGGAAAGATACTCTTTTGGATGTTATGAACAAAGATTCAAATCAGTCTGTGAACAGTCACTGAGTTCTAACACCTTTGGGTGAGATGGTGGCAGAGAGATCAGAGTTTGAAGATCGCAAATCAGTAGAGGTTTTTGCTATCTGTTGAATTCTAATTGTTCCTTAATCCTTCCACCCTCCTTACTACCTTCTGACCATAATCTTCAGTAAACTATCACCATAAGAGAAAACGGAGGGAAAAACAGGAGTAACGGTGATTCTACATGAACAAGAAACATGGGGTGCAGTAGCAGATCTGGACTGACTTGCTCATGGTTTTCACAGCCAGGCATCAACCTAAAAAACTATCCATGGGAACTCATAACAGAGCAAAACTAAATGCTGCCAAATGTGGTAAACGTGGGACATATGTTAACCTAAGTCCCGCCCCAGGGATGTCCCATCTTACCACGTTCCATCAGAACAGCTTCAGGGTAATGTTAAAAACAATAACAAAACTTCCTGTTCTCAAGGGACCCATGGTATGAGAGTACACACAACTGACTTGAGGTATGCTTTTCGGATTTTGAATATAGCAACACAGTCTGAATATAGCCTTTTCTTAATAAAATCACCCGCCAGAAAGCTGCACAGGAATACCTCTAATTGGGTCAAGTTAATGGGAGAAGTCGAAATATCGGAGTTCTGAGCATGCCCTGGCCTAGCCGCTAGAGCAGGCCACTGGTCAGCAGGATGGCCTTGGACAACAGCTGGAAGATTGGGACCTGGCCCACAGCAGGAGCTCGATAGACGAAGAGCACGGCGACTGCGGCACTGCGCGTGCAGCACCAGCTGGCGAGCCGCAGTCGAACGAACTGCTAATATTCCTGACTTGACTGTGTGGAACGGGGAGCGCGAGTGATTTGCATTTTGCCACAAAATGGGAAAACTGAAGCGGTATCTGAGGCCCGTGACACCCACTTCCTTCCTTTTCTAGGGAAATGCCCCCTCCTGCACCGAAGGTGGCCCCGACAACACGGCCATCCCACTGGAACTTGTGGCCTCAGCAGCCTCAACCGCATCCCGCCCCCAACCAACCCTACCATGCGCATGTGCCGAAACAGGAGTCGCGGGCGGGGCAATGCAGTGCCTGCGCTCCTTCCACAGGGCAGCGCGTGGAGGGGCGTGGCAAGCGCGAGGCCCCGCCTTGCTATTGGCGGGGCTGGGCCATGTGGAGGCCCACGTGAGCAGACCTCCCGCACGGCCACGGGCTGGTTGCGCAGACGCACAGCCCTGCTGGGTCGAGGGTGGAGGTGGTGGCAGGGTGAAGGCGGAGGAGGGAGTGGCTGGGAACAGAAAGCATATTCCTGGCGCGTTGCCTTGCAGCTGGTCGCGGGTGGGGCCGCCGCTTTCCCTTGCGGAGGAAAGCTGCTGACGGCAAAAAGAGCCGGGAGAGGGAGGGTCCAGGGCCTGGCCTTTTCCCCTCAGAGGCTGCGGGGACCTAGGACGGGATCAGCCCGGCAGGGGCTCTGGGCGATATTCCAGACGAACGAGGCCCTTCTCTGCCAGTTCCTGGATGTCACCTTTGGGCAGGTCACTTGAGGGCCTCAGTTTCCCCACGCTTCCTGAGGTCTTGCGGCCTGACAGTGGCCAAGGGGGAAAGAGAATTCGCGTTAAATCACTACCTGCGTACTGAGTGTTTAGAGTGCCAGGGACGCCCTCGCCCTGGGAGCCAGCTGCCTAGTGCGGGCTCTGCGGGGCTCAGTGCCAGGGAGCGGCCCCCGTGCTGGCGCCGCCGCGCTGCCTGTGCGAGCTTCGTCTCAGTTTCCTCGTGAGGGCACAGACTTTGCTTCAAAGGCAGTGAGAAGAGGTGAGGTGTGTGGCGTGTTCCTCGTAGTCTCTGGCTCGTACTGGGCTCGTGACCCAAGTTACAGGCTTCAGGCCATGCAAAGGACTTGTCTGTACAGTAGTTCGTTGCAGAGCAGCGACGTCCTGGGGAATGCACACACGGACCGTGCGAGCCGGGTGTGCACGCCCGCGGAACAGAGGTCGATTTCCACTCTGTCGGCTAGCCGGGGAGGAAATTATTCATTTATGAAGGACGCGCCCACTGATCCCGCGGTACAAAAAATTCTTGGTCTTAACTTTCCAAATCTCTCTAGTTTATGTCATGTTTTAGAAAAGCCAAATAAACATTTCATTCACTCTCACATTTAGTCCTTATGATAAAGAAGGAAATGTGATGGACCTGCATTTGTGGCAGTTATTAATGTGTTGGCATAATTTGGGATAAAATTGTCACTACTTAATAGGAGAGGGGGCAAAACCATTTTCTTCATCTGTTCCTGTACCTCCATGCTGAAAGTTTGAGAAATATTCGTGTTCTGTGTTGTAGCGTTCCTTTTTGGGTGGGGGGGACTCTAAAACATACCCCTACCTTTATTATCTTTAGGTTGTCCTTAAAAGCTATTTTTTGTAGACATGTAACCAAAATACATTTTGACCTAAATCTCACATTTTCTTACGAGTAACCACTTTAAGATCTTGTTGCTACAAGAGTTAAGAGAAAATCCATTTGTAATATTATTTAGAGAAGGATAACCACGCCCTGACTTCCACAGAGTGTTGAGTAAATAAAACTACTGCTCTTTCTGGAAAAAACCTGCAGCTGAAACTGGGATTAGGGATAAAGAAACCCAGCTGGATTTTGCCCGAGTGCCAGTGATAGTTTCTGTTTATGGTCTGTTTATCACACAACATGTTTTGCCAGGATGTGACTAGCTTTTTGTAAGCCTACCATGACTACACACAGTATGTGATGCCATGCATCTAAAATACGCACAAGTAGCCAATTGAGCCTCAGCCCCTTGATAAACTGTGTGCTGAAGTCAGTGGTCTAACCACACACAGTTCCTTGTTGGAAAATGCAGCCGTTTGATTTATGTTATCTATGAATAATAATTTAAAAATAAATTACCGAAAGCATATGAAGGTTTCTGGGGTCTGACTTTTCCATTTAACCAGTTTTTCATTTTAGTATTTTAAGCAGTTGTGGCATTTAGCTGCTAATCTTCCAGATTCTTGAAATTGGCATGAAAGAGGTAGTGGTCCTTGGTCTCATTATTTCAGTTTAACATACATTATTTCACAGAGTATAATATGTTGAATAACTGCAACACTCATAATAAACAGTCATTGAGAATGTGCCATTTATATTTATATTACGATTTATATTTGTGATTTCATTTTACAGTTGACTCTTGGACAACACAGGTTTGAACTGCATAGGTCTGCTTATACATGGATTTTTTTCCAGTAAATATACTGGCAAATTTTTTTGAGATTTGTGACAATTTGAAAAAACAGGTAAACTGGATAGTCTAGAATAGCAAAAAATTCAAGAAAAAGTTATGTCATGAGTACATAATATGATACATATAGATGCTAGACTATTTTATCATTTACTACCATAAAATATACACATTATAAAAAGTTAAAATTTATCAAAACCTATGCATGCACACAGACTATATTTGGTGACATTTGCAGTTGAGAGAAATGTAAACAAACATAAAGATGTAGTATTAAATTATAGCTACATAAAGTTAACTGTAGTACATGCTGACATCATCATAGCTCACTGCGTCCTCAAACTCCTGGGCTCAAGTGATCCTCCTGCCTCAGCCTCCCGAGTAGCTGTGACTATAGGTGCGTGCAACCATGCCTGGCTAATTTTTCTACTTTTTGTAGAGATGGGATCTCACTCTTGTTCAGGCTGGTCTCAAACTCCTGGCCTCAAGCAATCTACCCACCTTATCCTACTGTAATACTTTTGTAGCCAACTCCTATTGCTATTGCAGTGTGCTCAAGTGTTGCATCTGCCTAAAATACTGTGTGGCACTAATCACTTCCCCGTGAGCTGTTAATCTTTCCAGTAAATTTCATATTGTGGCAAAAGGTGATCTTTTGAGGTTCTCTCCTATTTTCATAGTGTTTAGTGCAATATGGTAACTTTGAATAACACCAGGGGACCCATACCAAGTGCCACTAGTGATGCTGGAAGTGCTCCCAAGAAGCAGAGAAACGTCATGACGTTACAAGAAAAAGTTGAATCGTTTGATGTGTATGATAGATTGATGTCTGCAGGTGCTGTTGCCTGCTGTCTCAGACAATTTGTTTTATAAGCAGACAATATAAATTTATCAATAAATACAGTACAGCACTGTAAATGTATTTTCTCTGCCTCGTGAATTTTCTTAACATTTTTTCTCTGGCTTTATTGTAAGACTGCAGTATATAGTACATAAAATGTACATAATATACATTAATTGGCTGTTCGTGTG
Organism: Avahi laniger; assembly: GCA_963575035.1. Classification (NCBI taxonomy): domain Eukaryota; kingdom Metazoa; phylum Chordata; class Mammalia; order Primates; family Indriidae; genus Avahi; species Avahi laniger. The sequence continues at coordinate 22,986 of CAUYSK010115959.1, forward strand.
ATCAGTAAGACTTTCAGCTTATTAATAGTTAAATTTTGGAGGAGTCAAAAGTTATACTTAGATTTTTAATGGCATTGGTGTGGGGTACCCCAACCCCCAAGTTGTTCAAAGGTCAGCTGTACTATTTTGGACACTGGGGAATAAAACAATGTTTATTATATGCTCTTCCACCTCAGGAAACTCATGGCATTGTTTTCTCTATTTTTTCTTTTTAAGATAAAAGAATCTTCCTGAAAAGTTATACCTTTTAATTGTGATATAAATCCTGGTCATTTATAATGTTTCATTAAGAAATACTAGTTTTCTCTAACATTTTTATTGTTTGTTTCAAATGAAATAACTAAATCTGACAACGGCAATGTGGCTTTACCAAAGCTGACCGTATCTTTAATAAGGGAATCAAGAATTTTAACTTAACACATAGCAACTACTTGAGAATCTGTTCATAAAATTGGTATTGGATAATGAGGGTTTTAAAACAGAGGGTTTTTTTTTTTAGATTTCAGAAAAGGAAAGGCAGATTTCTATTTATCCTGTGCTTTAGTAAAGTAAAAATAAATTTGAAAATGTAAGAAGTTACTAGTGGACAACACTGATGGATAAGAATAAGCCATTAGACTTTGAGCACCGTGGATTAGTAAATGATACATGTATATATGTTGAGTATCACTGATTTACAAAAAGCTTTCACTTTTTCCTCATCCTGATTTCTCCAGTATCACTTTGATGTAGGTATTGCTTAATCCATTTTAAAAATGAAGACAAAATTTCAGAGGGGTGAAAGGACTTGCCGAAGCTCTTCTGAGTCCGAGTGCTGTAATGCCTCACACCATAATAGGATGTGGTGGGCACTGCATATTTTGACTGAGCCCACGGTCAGTGTGATGGACTGAGATTCATACTATGCAATTGACTCCTTTGTTCTGCTTTTTACCTGTTTCTATTAACAAACCAAGGATTACTGCATTTAACACTGTTGAAAATAGAGTGATAAATAAAACGAACAAGTAAAGCAGCCCCAGCCCTCATGGGGGTTACAGTCTAGAGGGAGATACAGAGAGCAAAATAATTTCAGTGTGTTAAATGCTAAAGGGGCAAACAGCATGGAACCCAGATTAGGGTGTCTTGTAAAGCTTCCCAGGAGAAACATTGCCTTAACTGAGACCTGCAGGATAAGTAAAAGTTAGTTGAAGGCAGGAGGAGGTGGATGTTCTAAGTAAAGGAGCAGCAAGTGAAAAGACATGAATACCAAAGAGAGCATCCATTGTTCCAGGACCTGGGAAGCACAGTGTTAATTAGCATAGATTTATCAGTGTGTGTTGGAGCAGTGGCTTCCCTGAAGGAGGAAGTAGTGAGAGATGAGAATAGATAAAGAAGAAAGATTGAAAGGACTTTGAATTTGTGAATAAAGGTTTTGGGTGGTTGGGGAGGAGAATGCTGGGAGCTTCTAGACTATAAGTAGGAGGAACAATTGTTAAGAGACTATTGCAGAAGTCCAGGTAAGAAATGATGGTTGCCTGAAAAAGGGTAGTAACACTACAGATAAGATGGGGAAGGAAAGATGTCAAGTAAGATATATAACATTTGAAAAAACACATAGGCGTAGAATTAATGGGGTTTGGTGATAGGTTGGATGGAGGAAGAAGAGAGGGTAGTGCTTAGGTTTCTGACTTGTCAATTGGGAGGATAGTGCTACTACTATTCGTTGAGAGGAGGGACATAAAACGGGTATAAATTTTAAAGGAAGAATGTGCAGGAGATGATAAGTTTAGTTTTAGACATGTTGAGTAATAGGTACCTATGGAACATCAAAGGTGTTAAGTAGAGTTTTGGTTTAGTGGATCTGACAGTCACTTGGGAGATTTGAGTTGCAGACACAGATTTGGAAGTCTTTGAGGGGCAGTAATTTTTGCTTCTAGCTCTCTCATTAGGATTGGGAGAATAGAAATATGAAATATACTTTAAGCTCTTTTTGAAGAAAGGTGTTATGTTTAATTTGCATGACAAGTCTATAAGCAACCTCTAGGACCGAGAAATATTACATCAACATAGAATTAGAGCTAGTGACTTAAAGGGTTGCCTAGTATATAAAGATATCCAAATCTTAAAAAGCAGGAGTAGTTAGAGGGAGAATTTATGTTATTTTTTAAAATATAGCAAGGATCATCAGATTGGATTAAAAAGAATCAAGACCCAACTCTATATGCTATCTGTAGGAAACCCACCTCAAATATAAAAACATACGTATGTTAAAAGGAAAAGAAGGGAAAAAGATATGCCATGTAAAACACTAATCAAAAGAAAGATGAAGTGGCTATATTAATATTACACAAAGTATTCAGAGCAATGAATATTCCCAGGAAAAAAGGGTATTACATGATGAATAAAGGATCAGTTCATCAAGAATGCACAATAGTCATAGATATGAATGCACCTAACACAAAAATTGACAGAAACAAAGATGAAATAGACAAATGCACAATTTTAGTTGGAGATAGCAATGCCTGTCCTTCAGTAATCCACAGAACTAGTAGACAGAAAATTAGTAGGGATATAGAAAACCTGAACAGCCCTGTCAACCAACTTGATCTAATTGCATATTAGAGAACAGTCCTTCCAAAAACAGCAGAATGCACATCCTTTTCAAATGCATATGGGAAATTCACCAAGTTAGATTACATAAGGCATAAAACAAAGCTAAAGAAATTTAAAGAATTGAAATAATATATGTTCTCTGATCACAATAGAATTAAACTAGAAATTGATAATATCTGGATAATTTTTAAATATTTGGAAATTAAACAACACACTTCCAAATAACTCATGAGTCAAAGAGGCACAAGGAAATTAAGAACTATTTTGAATGAAATGGCAATAAAAGTACAACACATCAAAATATGTGGGACTAAGCTAAAGCAGTGTTTAGAGGGTAATGCCTAGCATTAAATGCTTATATTAGAAATCAAAACATCCTCAAATCAGTGATCTAAGCCTCAACCTTAAGAAACTAAAAAACAGAGGAACAAATTAAACCCCAAATAAGCAAAAACTAGTAAATAATAAAGATAAGAGCAGAAATAAAATTGAAAACAAAAATAGAAAAAGTTTCTAAAGCCAAAAGCTGGTATTTGAAAGTTAGAAATGATAAACCTCTAGCCAGACTTATCAGAAGACAAAAAGAGAGAAGACATAAATTTTAATATCAAGAATCAAAAAGACAATCACTATAGATCCTACAGACATTAAAATGATAAGATAATATGGACAATTTTATATCAATAAATTTGATAACTTATATCAAATAGAGAATTCCTCAAAAGAGTAATTGCCAAAGCTGACTTAAGAAGAACTAGGTAATCTAAAAACGTTCCCACAGGAAAAATCTGGTGGCTTCACTAGCCAATTCTACAAACATTTAAGGGAAAAATAATGCTAATTCTACACAAACTTTTCCGGAAATAGGAAAAGAGAATCTACTTTTCAACTACTTTTATGAGGCCATCATTACCTTAATACCAAAACCAGGAAAAGATTTTATAAGAAAACTATAGGCCAATATCCCTCGTGATCATAAACACAAAAATGTTACACATAATATTAGCAAATAAAAATCCAGTATATAAAAAGAATAGAAAATACATCATATGAAAAACCTTCCTAACATTATACTTAATAATGAAAGATTGAATGTTTTCCCCCTAAGATCAGAACAAAGCAAGGATGTTGACTTTCACCACTCCCATTCACCATTGTCTGGGAGGCCCTAGATTAGTGCAATAAGAAAAATAAATAGGCATACACATTGGAAAAGAAGAAATAAAAATGCCTTTATTTGTAGATACGATTGTCTATGTGGAAAATCCAAAGAATTTACAAAAAGCTACTGGAATAGGTAAGTTTAGCAAAGTCACAAGATACAAGATCAGTATGTGAAAAGAAACTTTTTTATATGAATAGAAACTTGTTCTATTTTTATTTTCAATTTTATTTATTTATTTTTTTTTTATTTTCTGTCAGCTCATGAGGCACCCAGTTATCAAGCTTTTTCACCTTTCCAATTTGCTTCGAATGCCAAACTACTGACCGTAGAATGGTTGACCTTGAGTTCTTCAGCAACTTCTAGTGTAGTTGTAAGATCAGCTTCAACGATTGGTCTTTGCCAACTTCTGATGGCTGCCACTACGCTCCTCATCTTCAAGGCTCTCCTCTCCTTTGCAAAACTTCTTGAACCACCACTGTACTATATGTTCATTAGCAGTTCCTGGGCCAAATGCGTTGTTCATGGTGTGAATTGTCTCTGTTGTTTTAAGGACCCATTTTGAACTCAAATGAGAAAATTTCTTGAATTTGCTTTTTGTCTAACATCATTTCCATAGTCTAAAATGAATATAAAATAAACAACAAGTAATAAGTCATTAGCAAAAAAACATAAAATGAGAAATGCGCATTAAAATGATATATAACATAACCACATTTAAGAATGTATTCCAATATCAAAGGGCAAATGTCAACAATGCTAAAACTGCAATTACTTTTGCACCAACCTATACTTTTCTATACTAACAGAAAACATTTTGAACTTGGAAGCTTCAAAAAATACCATTTACTATAGCATCCAAACAATTTAAATATGTAGGGATAAATCTAACAAAATATGTGCAAGATTTGCATGCTGAACGCTAAAAAACATTGATGAGAGAAATCAAAGAAGACTGTAAACTAGTGCTGAGATGTACTGTATTAATAAATTAGAGGACTCAATATTGTCAAAATAACATTTCTTTCCAAATTGATGTATAGATTCAATGCAATTGCAATCACAATCTCAGTAGTTGTCTTTATGGAAATTGACAGGCTATTTCTAAAATTTATATAGAGAAATACAGAACTTAGAACAACCAAGACAATTTTGAAAAAGAAAAAGTTGGAGGACCCACATTACCCGATTTCAACACTTACTATAAAGATACAATAATCAAGACAAAATGATTTTTTATTATTTTTTTAAATTGCAGAATATAACAGGAGTACAAACGTTTAGGTTACATATATTGCCTTTGCACCACCCACATCAGAGCTCCAAGCATGCCCATCCCCAAATAGTGCACACCGTACCCATTAGGCGTGAATATACCTATCCCCTCCATCCCCGAACCACCTGCCCGACACCCGATGAATGTTACTTCTATATGGGCACATAAGTGTTGATCAATTAGTACCAATTTGATGGTGAATACATGTGGTGCTTGTTTTTCCATTCTTATGATACTTCAGAGAACGGGCTCCAGCTCCATCCAGGATAATACAAGAGGTGTTAGTTCACCATTGTTTTTTGTGGCCGAGTAGTACTCTACTCTATGGTATACATTTGCCACGTTTTATTAATCCGCTCATCTATTGATGGGCACTTGGGTTGTTTCCACATCTTTGCATTTGTTAACTGTGCTGCTATAAACATCCGAGTGCAGATGTCTTTATTATAGAACATCTTTTGTTCCTTTGGGCAGATGTCCAGTAGTGGGATTGCTGGATCAAATGGTAGTTCTGTTTTTAGTTCTTTGAGGTATCTCCATACTACTTTCCATAGAGATTGCACTAGTTTGCAGTCCCATCAGCAGTGTATGAGTGCTCCTATCTCTTCACATCCACACCAATATTTGTTGTTTTGGGACTTTTTGATAAAGGCCATTTTGACTGGAGTTAAGTGATATCTTATTGTGGTTTTGATTTGCATTTCCCTGATGATTAGAGATGTTGAGCATTTTTTCATATGTTTCTTCACCATTAGTCTATCTTCTTCGAAAAGTTTGTGTTCATGTCCTTTGCCCACTTTTTGATAGGGTTGTTTGATTTTTTCCTTGCTGATTTTCCTGAGTGCTATATAGATTCTGGTTATCAGCCCTTTATCAGATGTATAGCATGCAAATATTTTCTCCCATTCTGTAGGTTGTCTATTCGCTCTAGTGATGGTTTCTTTGGCTTTGCAGAAGCTTTTTAATTTGATTAGGTCCCATTTATTTATTTTTGTTGACGCTGTGATTGCTTTTGGGGTCTTCTTGATAAATTCTTTGCCTAGGCTGATGTCTATAAGAGTTTTTCCAACATTTTCTTCTAGAATTCTGATAATTTCATGCCTTAGGTTTAAGTCTGTTATCCACCATGAGTTGATTTTTATGAGAGGTACAGATCCTGTTTCAGTCTTCTACATGTGGCTATCCAATTTTCCCAGCACCATTTATTGAATAAGGATTCTTTTCCCAGTGTGTGTTATTGTCTGCTTTGTCAAAGATCAGATGGCTATGTGAGGATGGTTTTAAAATGAATTTTTAAATTGTAGTTAAAAAAGTACATGAGCTCTACCCTTTTAACGAATTTTTAAATGTACAATATTATTAACTATAAGCACAAAGTTATGTAGCTGATCTCTAGAACTTTTTTGCTTTGTATGACTGAATTTTGATACCTGTTGAATAGCAACTCCTTGTTTTCCCCACCCCCATTCCTTGGCAACCACCATTCTACTTTCTGCTTACATAAGTTTATGT